>CAEFZX010024573.1:0-12771 GCA_903066825.1 Alfaro cultratus
TGTTGCTGCACAAACATAGCACAAATGTTTGACACCAATTTTGCTTGATTTTATAAAAGTGGGGGGGCTGGTTGACCTTTTGACCTTTAACATTTCATTAATATCTTCAAAGCCAAAGCAGCACAAATGAAAATATTTGCTGCACAAACGTAGCACAAACGTTTGACACCAATTTTGCTTGATTTGAAGAAGGTGGGGGGGGGCAACTTCACTCAGATTGATGCTACATTTTAACAGTGGGGCCATTTTTAAGTAGATATAAAGTTGTCATTCAGTAATGAAACTCTCTTCACTCTTTTCTCACCACATTTTCACCAGTCAGCTCCTGTATCTAAGGGTAAATAAATGATTTAAAGCAGAGATTAGAGATTAACACCCCGACCCCTCCTGCCTCTCCCAACATGCCAGGACTGGTCTTAGAGACCAAACGGACCCGGACGTGTTCTGGTATAAAACAGCCTGAGTTGGTGCAGTTCTGCAGAAACTTTCAGACACTTTGGAGCAAAAACAGAAAACAGAGAAAACAAAGAAAACATGGCCAAGCTTGTAGGAGCCGCTCTGCTGCTGGTCGTCCTGATCGACTGCTTCTCCGACAGGACGGGTAAAAAATGCTGACAAATTAAATTTTGTTCTGTGTATTTGGAAAAGCACATCTCA
Source organism: Alfaro cultratus (assembly GCA_903066825.1). Classification (NCBI taxonomy): domain Eukaryota; kingdom Metazoa; phylum Chordata; class Actinopteri; order Cyprinodontiformes; family Poeciliidae; genus Alfaro; species Alfaro cultratus. Next base: position 658 of record CAEFZX010024573.1, read on the forward strand.
TAACTCTTGTTTGTTTCATTGAAGATGCACTGAATTATTTAATGTATAAGTCTGTAACCATTTTTTATGATTTTTTAAATTTTTCTTTACAGCTTATTGCCGTTCATTTCGTTCTGTTGGATTTTCTAAACGGGACATAATTAAATGCATAAACTCAGGTGAGTTATGACCAGTTCTGATTTATTCTAAAAAGTTTGTTTTTTCTTTCTAATTTTGTGTCTTGTTCCAGTTTGTATTAAAGCTGTATTTCTAGACAAGACATTTAAATGTTTATTGGGGGAGCCTTTACATGGTGCATGTGTTGTAGTTGCAGAAGTCCACCTGTGCAAAGCGAATAAGTGCCGCAGACCCAGAAATAACATGGCTATGAAGAGATGCCTCTGCTGCGAAGGAAAAAGTAAGTGGAGGACAAACGTGTGGGTTTCAGTAAATAAAGCCAAGACTCTCAATGTTTCATCCACAATTGTTCAATAGAAACTGAACACAGATGAGCACATTCTGGGTTTTCGGTTTCAGAAAGCCAGAAACCAACTTACTACCACAGTTTACCAACCTGCTCGGTAGCAGCAGGAGAGTTTGAACAGAAAAACCTCAGGAAGCCCTGATGTGCAGTCAGACACACAAAACTAATAATTTATCATTTTAGTTAAATACGTTCAGGCTTCTTTTTTTCTACCGTTGCCATGGTGATTAATGTTCTTCTCTGTTCTGTAACTCAGAGTAAGTTAACTCAGAGTTGAGTTAGCTTGTTGAAATCTCCAGTTCTGAAACCAAAAGTAGACGTATCTCTACTTTTGTTAACGCTGCTTTCTGAAATAGGGCCTTGGTGTCTTTCTCTCTGTATTATCATCATCTCATCTATATTTTCTTTCTCTAACCTTTACAGGAACCAGAAAGACGGAAAAGTTCTGCAACATCTCTTGTTACGGTTCAGGGCCTTTATAAATTGAAAACAAGACACCAACTGATGACCGGGATAAAAAAAACAAATCCACATTGTATTATTGCATGAATCTTTCTGTATAATTTGGTGGAGCAACTCTGTTGTTTAAATTAACTATGTTCTGTTAAACAAGGCAACAGTCTTTCTATAATATAGAGATTATAACCAGAAACATCTTTGTAAGACCTTTTAAAAAGTTTTTCTCTTGTTTTTGTAAATACACTTTTTTTTCTTCTGTTTCATCAAATAATATATTTGTAAACCATTTCAATATAAATGTATTTTTATTCTAACTGCTAATTGTTTGATCTCTTATTTATATACTTGTGCTATAATGTTTTTACATAGAGATAAAATTAGTGCTTTTTGTTTTTAGACTGTAGTTTTAATATAAACATGTATGTAATCTAAATAAAGCAATAAAAAAATGAAATAAAATATTATTTAAAAATGTAAGTTTCTCAAAAAAGAAGATATGATGATCCAATAAGTGTTATACTTTATTTTTACAAAGTGAAAATATTGTTTCTACACTATTTTGTTAGATAATTTAAGGGATCAGAAAAGAACCATCATGGTATTAGCCTAGCTTAGCATGCAAACTTAGCATAGCCTAACAGGCCTGGTTCAAGCTAACAAAATTCACTCAGCATCTGATACAATACTAACCAAATAAACACACAATATTAAATATAGTGTTAGAAAAATGAAAATGATTATTTTTAGGATATTTTGTAAGCTAGCTTTTTCCCTCCAGTCATACAGGCTAACGATGCTAATGGTAATATCTTTAGCTGTTGACTTATTGACATTGATATGATAACTCCTTTACTCCAACAATAACATGTATTACATATACCTTACATACATCACCTATTTTTTATTAAGTGAAAATATAATTTCTCCACTCAGTTTTTGACAAAATCAAATGATTAGAAAAGGTTAAGCTTTGCCTAGCTTAGCATGCAAACTTTTACTAGCCTAACAGTGCTAGCTGCTTCAAGCTAACAAAATCACTCAAATTTGATGCAGCATTAAGCAAATAAAACACATAATAAGAAAAGCTGTGAAAAACAAAAACATATATGTATATATTCTTATATTTAGGTTATTTTGTAATCTAGCTAATTCCCCTCAGTCATTGTGGCTAACAATGCTAACCTCTAGCTATCAATTTATGCTACATTTTTTACAGTGGGATAATTTTTAAGTATATAGTTAGAGGTATTATTCTAAAGTATTTAGTAATGAAACACTCGTTGTTTTTTTATGTGCTTATCACTTGTTTCCCCACCACATTTTCACCAGTCTGCTCCTGTATCTAAGGGTAAATACGCTATAAATGATTTAAAGCAGAGATTAGAGATTAACACTCCGACCCCTCCTGCCTCTCCCAACATGCCAGGACTGGTTTTAGAGACCAAACGGACCCGGACGTGTTCTGGTATAAAACAGCCTGAGTTGGTGCGGTTCTGCAGAAACTTTCAGACACTTTGGAGCGAAAACAGAAAACAGAGAAAACACAGAAAACAAAGAAAACATGGCCAAGCTTGTAGGAGCTGCTCTGCTGCTGGTCGTCCTGATCGACTGCTTCTCTGACAGGACGGGTAAAAAATGCTGACAAATTAAATTTTGTTCTGTGTATTTGGAAAATACACAGAAACTCTTGTTTGTTTTATTGAAGATGCCCTAAATTATTTAATGTATCTTTTTATGTTTTTTTGTTTTGTTTATCTTTCTTCGCAGCTCATTGTGATGAATTTCGTTCCGTTGGATTTACTAAACGTGACATAATTGATTGCAGATGCACAGGTGAGTTAGGACCAGTTTTGCGAGTTTTTATTGTGTTGCATCTGTTTCTTTTTAATTTTATGTTTTGGTTCCATTTTATTGTGTGTGTTGCAGATGTAGTCCAATCTCGCAAAGCAAAGAAATGCCCAAAGCCACTCATTCCCACAGATCACATGAAGAAACAGGCTCTGACATTCTGCCTCTGCTGCAAGCTAAACAAAAATAGTGAGTGGAGCACAAACATGTTTTGTCTTTCTGTCTTTATTATTGTCTTATCTTTTTTTTCCCTCTAACTTTGCAGAAACCCCGGAGATGAAAAGTTTCTGTAACTTCCCTTGTTACAGTGCAGCGATTTTGTAAATGAGGGGGATTGAAGTGAGAGCGATGAAAGCAAAACATTAAAATATTTGAATCTATTTGTATAAAAGCTATAAGTTGTAGGAGCAAATTAAGCATTTCCTCTTAAAGTAAACAACAGTTTTTCAAAAATGCAATGATTGTAAAAGAAAAAAAAGCATCCTTTTAAGACTTTTTTTCAATGCTTTTACTGTTTTCAGTTTGTTTTTACTCGTTTTTGTAAATACTTTTATGGTTTTACTTGTATTTAACTAAATAATACATTTGTAAATTTACATTTTCAATACAAATTTATTTTTAATTCTGACTGCTAAATGTTTTATCTGTCTTATTTTTATATTATTGTTAATAAAAGCATTTTACAGAGACAAAATGAGTGCGTTTTACTTTTTTAGTCTATAGTTTGAATATAAACATTTATGTAAGTTAAATAAAGAAATATTATTTAAAAATGAGTGAATTGTCCAATTTCTATTTGTATAAAGTGAAAATGTTGTTTCTTCACCAAGTTTTTAGATAAATTAAATGAAAATGATCAGAAAATACCCATCATGGTATTAGCCTTGCCTCGCTTAGCATACAAGCTTAGCCTAGCCTAACAGTCCTGGTTCAAGCTAACAAAATTCACTCAACATGTGATGCAATACTAACCACAACACACAATATCCAATTTGTTGTCAGATAAATAAAAATAATGATTTTTTCTGACATTTTGTAAGCTAGCCGTTTCCCTCCAGTTATAGTGGCTAATAATGCTAACAGTAATATTTCTAGCAACTGATATTTTTTCCACCACATTTACATCAGTCTGCTTCTATATACAACATTACATATGAACCAGAAAAACTAAATTATTTGTAACAATCCCCAAACAAACTGATATAAGTTTTTCCCCTGTAGTTGAAGAGGTAAAATAGCTAATGTTAGCTTAGCTTAAAATCTTTTGCTAGCTAATAAATGTGGTATCATTTTACCACATGTATTTGTAAAAACGATAAATGTTAGCTTAGCTTAGCATAAAGACTTTTACTAGCCACAAATGTACAATTTTACAACACATGCATTAGTTAAAATAAGTGTTAGCTTAGCTTGACATAAAGATTTTAACTAGCCGATAAGTGTATAATCTTACCACACTTACATTAGTTAAGATAAGTGTTAGCCTAGCTTAAGATAAAGATAGAACCTAGACTTAGCTAACAAAATCCATTCAACAGCTGAGTTAAAGCTAACTGGTTATTGTCTATAAGGAGTAAAAAACATGCCAACAATCTAAAATAATGGATTTGTATGAAGATAATCTAGCTATCATTCTCTAGATAACAATTTATGCTTCACTAGTGAGAGTGGGGTCATTTTATGAGTATTTAGAAAATGCTAAGCTGTTTAGCAGCGTTTTGTTTATAAAATAGGTACATCAGACATATTTATTTCAAAACTATTTGCCTATTTTTCACTTGGCATGTAAAATCAGTACATTCCACATCATTTTCTGCTACCTTTCTGCCTTTGACAGTTCGGTTTAAGTAATCAGTGCCTCTATTTGAGAGCACATGTGAACCATGCTTATCTCTGCTGCTTCATGGATGTCGCCTCTGCAAATCTACTGCGCAACCCTGTGTGTCAGTTCCAGTTCTTATGTTTTGGGTCAGCCGAATACGGGTGAGATTCCCCTGACTGCGTCTTTTTTCTGATAGCTGCTACGCTTGCTTTTAAAAGAACAACGAGAGATCAGATATGTCCAGGCTGTGATGTGTTGTTTATGTGAAAACACAACTGTGAAAATGTTGAAATTCAGAGTCCAGTTGATGTTGTGACAGATCTTACTGCTTTGGTGGTTTTCCAACAACAAATACACCAAAAGAAAATCTGTTTTTAAGAAAAAGCTTTTCATTTTAACATGATTTAAACAACATTTTTTGATATTTAACTCATAACGGGTGTTAAAATATTCAAGTCTTAATAATAAGTACCATAAACTATGGTTCTACACTGTAAAAATACAAAATCTTACCAAGTATTTTTGTCTTGATTCTTATGCAATATGACAAAATTAACTTACAAGTAACTTTACAGCAAAATATAGGAGCTTGTTTAAGTCAATAGTAAATAAAATTAAATTAAAGAATTATTTACTTGAAATAAGCTGCTATATCTTGTAAATTAATTGTGTCTTATTTCAAGTGTACTAAAATATTTATATTACAATCTAGACCAAAAATTCTTGGTAAATTTTTGTGATTTGCAGTGTGACTAAAAGTAATAATTTCCCTGTTAATTATTTAAGATATTCCGTATTCTGAAGTGAGCAGTTCCTTGAATATTTAACATGATTAGTTAACAGTTGTGGGAACATGGCCGCCTTGTTTACCGTCTGACTGTTTCGTATTTATACCAAAACACAGTGAAAGACGGAGGACAGAAACAAGAACAAAACTTTCCCTGCTGGATTTCAGGACATTTCAGCTCTTAAAACGGGTAAGTTTTAGTTTAAGATTTTAAAATGTTGGTTTTATATTTTCAGTTTCTGTTTGGAGAGCTGTGAATCATTTCTGGGAGAACACCAGTTTGACCTTGTCCCATATATGTGGACTCTTTCTGTCCTTTCATTTTGATTTGTGGCTAAAAACCAGAACTAAAATGTAACTTATGATAGAAAAAAAAAAATCGAAATTAGCATAAAATCCAACATATATGTTTTCTACTTTTGACTTCACTGTAACTGGACTTAATGTTTATTGGTCTTAACTGGTTACTTGGATAAAACTTACAAATTCAAATATATTCCTGTTTTCTTTTTAGCTATAATGTCAAACATACAATTTCTCCTTTTATTGAACCGTTTCACACTATGTACTCTTATTGAAAAGACCACCATCAATGTTTTTAATCCCTCTTAATGTTTTTAAGAGGGATTAACATTAAAACATGACTAAAGCTAAACAAGCCAATTTTACATAATTCAGCCCTTTAATGGCTGTTGTGCTCGGTGATTAGATCACTGATTTCTCTACGAAAACAATGAGTGGGAAACATAAATAGTGTTTGGTATAAAGCGGCATCATTTCAGTCTATCATTATATATTTTTTCCAACTTTATATTTCTGTGGAGGAGCAGTTGCGCCATGTCCAGACATGTGGTGAGTGTGCAGCCAAAGAACCGGGTCAAAGAGGCCGGAGCCTGGAGCACTGGACTGTGTGAGTGCTACAAAGACATCGGAGACTGTAAGTGAACAACATAAAACCAGTGGGAATGTTGGGATGTGTGAGGGGACTCAGCAGTGTGTGTGTGTGTGTGTGTGTGTGCAGGCTGCTTGGCCTGCTGTTGCCTCCCGCTGTTTACCTGTAAGGTGACGAATGCGGTCGGCGCCTGTCCCTGCCTGCCTCTGCTGGACTGCATCAGCTGCGTTCCTCCGGCCTCTCTGGCCATGAGGGCTTCGGTCAGGGAACGCTACGGCATAAAGGTACCACAACTCACATAAAAACACATTTTACAACAATTTACATCTATATAGGCTGACATCTCTGACAGCAAATTAGTGTTATTATAGATAGAAAAGCAGAAGAAATAGATTTCTGCCAAAAAAAACTCAGAAATTTTCAAGAAAAAATTTGAAAATGTCAAAGTTTGAACAGTTGAATGTGGCCTAGAGAAAAAAATTCTGAAATTCTGAGATTAATGTCAGAAATTTTCTAGAAAGCAGTTGAAAATTTGAAAGGTTAATTATTTCAGGAATATTCCTAGAAAAAAAGATAAATTATCTGAGATTGAAAAGTCCAAAATTTACTAGAAGAACTTGGACATTTTCTACCAAAAAAGAGAATATTTCTGATTTTGAAAATATGTCCTAGAAACACTTAGAAATTTTGAGATCAATATCAGAAATTTTCTGCAAAAACCTTAAAATGTCAAAGTCTGAAAAGTTTAAAATAAATAAAACAGGGAAATTTTGAGAAGAATCTGTACATTTTCTAGGAAAAACAAGGACATCTCAGTCAAAAATTTATAAGAAAAAAACTCAAAATTTAGATTGACCTCAGAATCTTTTACATCAATGTCAAACATTTTCTAGAAAAAAACCTGAAAATTTCAAAGCTTGAAAAGTTGAAAAACTAGAGAAAACAAGAACATTTCATTTTCAAAAGTTTAAAATTTGATAGAAAAAAAACTTATTTTGAGATTAATCTCAGAAATCTTCTAGAAAAAACTCAGATATTTTGAGAAAAAATATGGAAAGCAAATATAAAAAATCCTTACAAGTATTTCTAAATTAGCATCACAAAATCTGTGATTTTGATTACAAAAAGCAAAAAAAAGACAATCATTAAATCCAGGATGGACTGATCTGTGTGAAAAGATGTTCAATATTATTTAATTTTAAGAAACACTTATTGAATGCTGAAACAAACAACTGTTTATTGACATTTTAACAGTTTAAACCGTTTTATCAACACATCCTGGCACAACCGGCCCTTTAAGAACATTAAATGTTTTTGATGGTCCAACATGAAAATGAGTTTGACAGCCCTGACAATGAAGAGATTATCAAGTAAGAGTAGCAATTATAGTCAGATAAAACTGACTTTATGCTAAAACGCCTTGCCATATTTTCCATACAATTTTAATATAATTAGAGATATCTTAATATGTATTATTTTTTATTTTCTTAATATGTAATAACTAAATCCAGATACCTGGAATCATGTAAGTGCTGTAATACTGATTTTATATCAAAATGGCCTGCCATAATGCGTGACCAGAGATGATAGCCATCAGCTCTCCATGCAGATGCTTGACATGCAAATAGCAAAAAGCTCGTCAACGGTGCCGGATCCGCGCTGCAGAAGCGCAGCGAGACATTTTTTATTTTCTGGGAAAGTGAGGAGGACAGATAAGGCTGAAAGTGTTTGTAGGTTGGAGCGCTGCCATGAGAGAAGGAGGCTGGAGATGTTGGCTCCTCTGAAGGCGGAGTGGGCTGGCGCTGCAGAGAAATGCCAGGACTTCTTCTGAAAACGGGTCCAAACCTGTAGGTTGTTTGTTTTGTAAAGCAGCAGTTTTATCATCACGGCGCGGATCCTGCGAACAAAGCAACGTGAAGCAACAGATTTATATCGTTGCTTGTTTTTGAGCAACATTATCAAGTAAAAGTAGAGGTTCATTTAGCTCTGGTATTCAGCATATCCAGAGCTGGATGTTTCATTTACTCAGTTGCATTTACTTTTGTGTACTTTTAGGAGTATTTTTTACTTTTGAGTAATTTTATTAAGAAGTATTTCTACTCTTATTTGGGTAAAATTTCTGGATTTTCTTCCCACTGAATGAAAAACAAACATGTTTTAACCAAATGTTCACCAGACTCAGACACACACCTGCAGTTTCTGCAAAAATGTCATAAGTTTATTAAAAAAAACGAAACAGGTTTAGAAAGATTTCATTTTGCCTGATTTTGTTATTTTTTGTTACTTATATGAATTATTGTTATTGTTTTCTTTAAAATACAAAAATTTCAATTTAACTTTATAGTTTGGTCCGTTTGGTGATGTTTTTTTTTTTTTCAAATAATAAGCAATTAATAATTTGATCATTTACTCAGTACTTGAGTAGGTTTTTTTTTTTTTTTTTACCAAATATTTGTGGATTTTCTACCCACTGAATGAAAAACTAAAATATTTTACACAAAAATTCACCATACACAAATGAATTATTGTCATTCTGGTTCTTAAATGACTCAAACTTCCACTTAACTTTATAATTTGGTCATTTAAATGTTAAATTATTAATAATGGAGCTTTGTAGCTATTTTAACTTCAGCAAATTGGGCTTTCTAAAGTTTTGAATGCACAGAAATGGAGGCTGATATTAAGATGAGATCCTTCGGTGGTCACTCATAACGTTGATCCAACATGGCCGCCTTATTTTCTTCATTTTTTAGACGAAATGGAGAAGTTATCTTTAAATCACTGGACCTGTTGGTGTGTTAGTGGGTGGTGAAATTATTCTGGGTGTTCATGTCACCTCCCACATGAAATCACAGCGAGGGTTGACGCTTTTACATAACGCTGGGAGTTTGTCACATTCTGTGGACGTCCTTCATGTGGACCAGCGTGTCCACAAGAGATGGGTAGACATGGGAGGAGGAGAAGGAGGAGAAGAAGTGTCCTGGTGGAGGTGAGAAGTGACTAAAAGAGGCTCAGCAGGTGGAGAGAGACGATCATGAAGGAGAGAAAGAAAGAAAGGATTCAGCTTCATCCAATCAGACGCCAGAATTTAAATCAATTTAAGACACTTTTACCATGAAACAGTATGTCTGTCTGTCCAGCTAAAACAGACAGAAAGATTTTTTAACACACGTTTCAACAACATAACTTAAAGTACCAAGCTGAGTAACAACATCCCATAATATTATCCATAATATCCAACAATCTGATATATATTCACATCCACCTGTATCATTAGACAAAGTAAACATAGTCTATGTTTTACAGTGTTTAGGTACGGTGATTCCTGTTCCTGCAGATCAGATCTGCATTCATCTGAACCTGCAGACATTAAAATACCATAGAAGAGAAGAGATTTTAGCACAACTTGTACTGTTAGTAACAGGACTGGTGGTGTTTAGCAACAGGACAGGTGGTGTTTAGTAGCAGGACTGGTGGTGTTTAATTACATGAGTGGTGGTGTTTAATAACATGACTTTTGGTGTTTAGTAACATGACTGGTGGTGTTTAATAACATGACTGCTGGTGTTTAATAACAGGACTGGTGGTGTTTAGTAACAGGACTGGTGGTGTTTAGTAACAGGACTGGTGGTGTTTAGCAACAGGACAGGTGGTGTTTAGTAGCAGGACTGGTGGTGTTTAATTACATGAGTGGTGGTGTTTAATAACATGACTTTTGGTGTTTAGTAACATGACTGGTGGTGTTTAATAACATGACTGCTGGTGTTTAATAACAGGACTGGTGGTGTTTATTAACAGGACTGGTGGTGTTTATTAACAGGACTGGTGGTGTTTAGTAACAGGACTGGTGGTGTTTAGTAACATGACTTTTGGTGTTTTTAGTAACAGGACTGGTTACTAAACACCAGTAACCACTGGTGTTTAGTAACACAGTGGGAGGTGACGTAGCAGGCCGCTACACCCATTGTGAATGTCCAGATAAGCACTACCAATAACAGGACTGGTGTTTAATAACAGGAATGGTGGTGTTTAATAACAGGACTGGTGGTGTTTAGTAACATGACTGGTGGTGCTTAGTAACAGGACTGGTGGTGTTTAATAACATGACTGGTGGTGCTTAGTAACAGGACTGGTTGTGTTTAATAACATGAGTGGTTGTTTCTTAGTAACAGGACTGGTGGTGTTTAGTAACAGGACTGGTGTTGTTTAATAACAGGAATGGTGGTGTTTAATATCATGACTGGTAGTGTTTAATAACATGACTTGTGGTGCTTAGTAAAAGGACTGGTGGTGTTTAGTAACAAGACTGGTTACTAAACACCAGTAACCAGTGGTGTTTAGTAACACAATGGGAGGTGATGTAGCAGGCCGCTACACCCATTGTGAATCTCCAGATAAGCACTACCAATAACAGGACTGGTGGTGTTTAATAACAGGACTGGTGGTGTTTAATAACAGGACTGGTGGTGTTTAGTAACAGGACTGGTGGTGTTTAGTAACAGGACTGGTGATGTTTAGTAACAGGACTGGTGGTGTTTAGTAACAGGACTGGTGGTGTTTAATACCAGGACTAGTGGTGTTTAGTAACAGGACTGTTGGTGTTTAATAACAGGAATGGTGGTGTCTAATAACATGTGTCAAGTTTTCGTTTAGGTTTGATTTTTTACTATGCATCCAAATTTGAAAAGAATACTCTCTTTTGTGAAATATAACTGGCATTCTCTCCAGGAGTCTTCATTTTAGGTTAGTCCATCTTTATTTTTAAGGATGGTCACCATAAATATTAGCCTCCAACCATANTAATAAATAAATTAGCACATTTATCAGCATTTAGCACTTTTATCAATAAACACCAAGAGTACAAATATATATATTTTTCCCTTTTTTTTCTTTTTTTTAAAAAATAAGATAAAACTATCAATCAGTTAACCAGAGTCAGTCCATGCAAATAAGCAACAGTAATCAGCTTACCGGCTGTCCTTCACAGTTCTTTTTGAAACTTTTACACAGTTTGCATTCTATCAGCGCTGTTTGCTACCCATGCTGTGCAACTTTCTCAAACAAGAGTGACAGGTCAGACACTCCAGAAGTACCCTCTTTGATTGTCAAAGATTGAGTCCACCTGGTTCCCATCTCCAGCAGGCAGAGCAGCAAGAAGAAGCAGAGAGGAGTGGCTTCCTGGCAGTTCACCAGAACAACATGACTGGTGGTGCTTAGTAACGGGTCTGGTGGAGTTTAGTAACATGACTGGTGGTGTTTAGTAACAGGACTGGTGTTTAGTAACAGGACTGGTGGTGTTTAATAACATGACTGGTGGTGTTTAATAACAGGACTGATGGTGTTTAGTAACAGGACTGGTAGTGCTTAGTAACAGAACTTGTGGTGTTTAATAACAGGACTGGTGGTGTTTAGTAACAGTACTGGTGGTGTTTAATAAAAGGACTGGTGGTGTTTAGTAACAGGAATGGTTGTGTTTAATAACAGGAATGGTGGTGTTTAATAACATGACTGGTGGTGTTTAATAACATGGCTTGTGGTGCTTAGTAACAGGACTGGTGGTGCTTAATAACAGGACTGGTGGTGTTTAGTAACACAGTGGGAGGTGATGTAGCAGGCCGCTACACCCATTGTGAATCTCCTTATAAGCACTCCCAATAACAGGACTGGTAGTGTTTAATAATAGGACTGGTAGTGTTTAATATCCGGACTGGAAGTGTTTAATAACAGGACTGGTAATGTTTAGTAACAGGACTGGTGGTGTTTTACAACATGACTGGTGGTGCTTAGTAACATGACTGGTTGTGCTTAGTAACAGGACTGGTGGTGCTTAGTAACAGAACTGG
>CAEFZX010024574.1:0-19668 GCA_903066825.1 Alfaro cultratus
GTTCCTGTTTTTCCACCAACAAAATGCGCATCTCCCTCCATTGTTTACATTTCTGTCGCATAGAGACGTCGGTCACTAGACAAGACGCGTAGAGGAAATACAATTAAATAACAAAAGAAGGTAGTATCGCACAGTAACGCAAAGTGATTTTGATAAGTAACTTTAATCTGATTACTGGATTTGAAATAGCAACGCGTTAGATTACTCGTTACTGAAAAATGTCTGAAAAAAGTGGTCCGTCAGTAACGCGCTACTTTGTAACGCGTTACTGACGCAGCTACAATACTGCGTATTTGTTAAAACCCGTCCTCTCCGAAGCTGAGCCTCTTTCCCAAACTTTTTCACAGCCTCTAATAGATTTTCTTCCAGGATTTCCCTGTATGTAGCTACATCTATCCTAAGTGAAAATAAACATTTTGAGGCATTAACAATCACTAGTAGTGATAGTTCAGATTATAACCACTACAAAATGTGAGTAGAATAAATTATAAATTTAATTTTAAACACTTTAATGAATAGATTCATTGGTAAAAATGTAAAAACTAGAAAATCACTTTGACTCCGACAGGAAAGCAGATTTACGTTATGTGCGTGATTGCGTCACCCCGACGCAAATCAGACGCTTGGTACATATATTGAAATCCCGCCCTCTGCCTTTCCCTTTCCGCTGTAGGAACGTTAACGTGCCTAAGGTGCTCGGTTCTTCATCAGAAGCTAAGGCCCCCAATCCGGCGACTAGCACCGTCAAACTTAGGCATCCGAACTCACTACTTTGAAATCCAACATCTACAATGGCCTCTGTATCCGAACTCGCCTGCATTTACTCCGCTCTGATCCTCCACGACGATGAAGTCACCGTCACCGTAAGTCTCCCGGTCACAGTACTCCTGAAAGCCGGGGCGCTAACTGGCTAACTGCTAACGGTGTGGCGGTTGTTGGGTTACATAATATCATTGGGTTACATAATTAATACATGCAATAAGTTGGTGTTGACATGGCGGCTCTTGTATACAGGAGGCCGATAACTACATGATGAACGTAGACCTAGAGGCGTGTAAACAGCCGCTTGTGTCGGTCAAGATGGCGGCATGCTTGTAGCTATCATTAGAATAGAAATAGCCTTTATTGTTCCTCAAAGGGGAAATTCAGGAAATATACAGGGGCAAATAAAAGTTTGTTTTGACAGCTACTGCAGTCCGTTTTATGTCTTTCACGAAGCTGACAGAGTTGGAAGTCTCCAAATGTGTCTTTAAGACAGTATGGCGAAATCAGAAAATATGGTGAATTTGCTTTCTTGGTTTCAATGAATGAAGCTAATACCTCAGCAAAAAGATTTTGGGAGTACCTGCTGTCATACCATTATGGCTGTGGGATAACTACCCACACTACAGGCATCCAGTTAGGATGCTGGTGACAAGACAGGTGATTTACATGGTATCAATAATTTATTAAGACATTAGATTAGATTCTTGGTTTATATTGAAAAGTTTGAATAGTAGTGACCCAAAGCAAATATCAATGGTGCTACTTGGCATAATTTTATTTTATTCCACCCACATGTGACCCTTAAATGTTCATCTATTTTTATTTTATGACTGTCTTGATTCGTAGAATAGTATTTAATTGACTTGTGAAAGTTTTTTAGGCTTTGTTTGTTTCTGCTATTAAAAACAGCAACTGAGAACACTACCTTGAAATAGTCATTCTAGTTGTACTCTGCTAAAATTAAACTTTAAATTGTTAGAATTTTATTGGGATAGATAAGACAGCTCAGATATTAGATAAGGAATACATTTACTGCCTGTTATGATTAAAAAAATGGACTCCTCTTAATTGAACATACTTTTGCTTAACTGGCTGTCAATTGCAGGGATGAAGCAAGAGCAGCTGTCTAGTTACCTTCTGTTTAAGAAGTTAGGACTAAATCAGTCGTAGGTCATCAAGTAGTATTATGTTGCTGATGTGTACAAACCCACATAAAGCTTTATTGGGTTGCTCAATAATAAAATTGGAAAATGTTTCTATTTTCTGTGCTCAGGAGGACAAGCTGAATGCTCTGATCAAGGCTGCTGGAGTCACTGTGGAGCCATTCTGGCCAAGTCTGTTTGCCAAGGTAAGAATGCAGCACATTAAAAGACATGATCAACTCATTTGGTAAATGATGAAATACCATTTGAATTTATGTTAGATCATAACTTTGGATAGTTTAGCTTTTCATCATGTAATTGACTTGTAATAGTTCTTAATTCAGCTAAATGTTTTTATCATCTCTAAAACTTGGCCGAATTTAAACATCTTGTGAACATTTTTCATTTATCATTGATGTGGCAGAATTTAATCAGAAACATTTAGAATCAAATCCACTGCCTGCCAAAAAGTAGATAGTGGTGATATTTATTTTAAGATAAACTGCTGAGACTTCTGATTGACGAAGAGCTGGATAAATGAAGTAACTTTGAATTCTGTTATTGTAGGCTTTGTCCAGCATCGACATCGGCAGTCTGATCTGCAACGTCGGAGCCGGAGGAGCCGCCCCTGCTGGCGCGCCTGCTGCTGGAGCTGCTCCAGCTGGTGGTGACGCCCCAGGTAAAGGACCTTAACATTTACTTATATATTATGGATGTGGTATAACACTAGGAGAGATGGTGTCTCTCCTAGTGTTATAAGCTATGCTTTTGCATATGACTGAAAAGTCTTTTTTTTTGTAGATTCTGTAATGTCATATTTGTGTCTCTAAACTTTATTGTTCATCTCTGCAGCTAAAGAAGAGGAGAAGAAAGAGGAGAAGAAGGAAGAGTCCGAGGAGTCAGACGACGACATGGGCTTTGGTCTCTTTGATTAAAATGGCTGTTTTTTAAGAAAACACAATAAAAGTATAAAAACATCAGTATATCGTCTGCTTGCTTGCTGTGTTGGTGTTCTCTGTTATTTATTTATTGGGTTCATTATTTTCTGCATTTATGAGGTGGTGCATTATTAAGGTTATGTAAGTGCCGTGGTAATAATTGAAACGGTAAATGGATCTTTAGATAGTTAAAAAAAAAAGGTGTGGACAGTGTATTTCTCTGTTTTTCAGTGTAATTGGATGAGTTATAAAATAACTTTCCAGTCCAAGTCTTTAATTACAAATGCATCTCTGTAGACTGTATGAGGATCATAGTTCATTCCTGACAAGTAAAGGATGTAACACAGCCGTAAACACCCTACTATGTTCATTGCCACACACAGTAAAGGCACAACCTCATAAGTTGTGTAAATTCAAATATATAGGAAAATGTGGAGTTTCGCTGCACACAATTCGAACAGAAAGTCAAAAAAAATGCTGTAATTCCAGTCTGCCACCAGATGTCACTGTTGCCCTCACCGAAGACTGAACTACGGTTTCTGTTCCAAGTGTGGCTCAAATTATGAACGAGAATGTTACGCATTTAGTCTTAGTATAAACCCACTTGACTCGACTTGTGTGAATAATTAACTGTACAGACTGGTGATCAATAAGTTGTAATGTTAATGTAAAGCGAAATTGTTAGGAACTGATGAAGTCCAATGAAGACAAACCGCGATGATTAGATGAGACAGCGCCCCCATCTCTCCCTAGCGGCCAAAAAGTGTATTACATCCGTAGCAAAAAACTACCATAGAGAATGAATGCAAAAAGTTAAGAGATTAAAGACTTGGAGGTCCACGGGTGCGAAAAGTCCCCGGTTCGAAACCGGGCGGAAACATGTTCTTTTTTTTTCTTACATCTCAGAAAACATCATGTAATATTTTTCTCTTCCACTTTAAAATCTATGAGTGACGATATAATGCACATTTTCACCACTGTTTCTATTATATCGCCAATCAAGAAATTCCTAACATGTTGAAAATATAAGCTAACGCTGTCATAAACCATTTGAAATGTTGGAAAATGAAAGTATTATGAAGAAATTATTACATCCAGAACTTATCCTCAGCCTTGGAGGTGCTTTGCTAATGTTGCACGATGTGCAAAAAATAAAAACACGTTCAGTATCAAAACGATAAAAGAGTTTTACAAAATAATTTCAAGTAAATTTAAAGTATTGCATAAGCCCATGCAGATATTAAATGGAGAATGCACCTGCTTGGCACCTGCAGCGTCACATCGCTGCAGTTTTTCTCCATTCTTCCCTACAAAACAGCTCAAGCTGAGTCAGTCATAGTTATTTGAATGACTTGTGCTCCTCTCTTCATCTGCAAGTCTTCAAAGACTGATTGATGAGAATCAGTTCTGGAGAATGAAGCTGCCAGCATCAGGCTTCACTGTAGAGATAGTGTGTTTGATTACCAAAAATGTTAATTTTATGCCATAACACCTTCTTAGAATCTCTCACCTTTGGGTGAATTGTAGATGAAGACATTTATAATAATTATTCAAAAATAATTAAATACTTTAAACTGTTATTTCATTTAAACAAACATTCAATTCTTTAAGATTATCTGCACCAGCAATACAGTAACCCCACAAGAACCTTCACAGAAGAAGGAGCGATCATCTGGGTTTGTTTTGCTGCCATGGGAAAAGGTAAGGCATTTCTTTTCCAAGAATAAAATATTGCCATCTGCCAAGGTACATCTTGTAAAAACAATTCGTCAATTCGTACCCACCTTGGGGTCGTTAATTTCTGCATTTTGGGACTGATTGCCCAAGTATATTTTGATAATCTCCTCAGAGGCTGCTGTGAAGTCTTTGGGTTACTTGATTCAAAAAAGCACTTACCTTGTCCCAGCTGCCAGAGAAAAAAGTTGCTTAAAGCCTTTTCAGTTTGATTAGAGCCTTATTTCATAAGAGCCAGCTCATCCACACAGTGCAGTGAGCACAGTCAGTGACAGTAGGGAATAATAATGACTTTTCTCTCAATAATTTATGACAAAGCTGAACTACCAAGAAAACTAAAGCATGTGATTTGGGTACAAAATAGAAGTAAAGAAGGTTTTATTGTTAGCTCGAAAAACAGGCATGAATTGGCAAAGGGTTGACTTAAACCAAAGCTGACTTGGACATTTTGTAGTTGCTGAGTTTAACTTAAACAGGGTTACGACCGTCTACAACGATCCAAAACACAGCAGCAAATTTGCAACAAAGTGGTGTAATGGCCCAGTCAAAGCTCAGACCTAACCTCAATTGAAATGCTTTGACAAGCGCTAAGTGTGGTTTCAATAAATTATACAAATGGTGTTTTGATGGTTGAGCTGCAAAATGAAGACAACTGGCAATGCTTCTTGATGATAATAATAATAATAATAATAATAGTGTTTTATTTGCTAAGTTTAGCAACTATACAAGTGTCTCCTTCCAGAGAAAACTGCTCAGCACAGGGGAGAGGGAAGAAATGAGGAAGGAGGAACTAAAGAACTGGAAATAAAGATGCAAAACAAGAGAAAGAGACAAAAACAACTCCTGTGTGGAGAGGGAGAGAAATAGGACAACCATGAGGGGATTTTCTTTTTACAACATCATATTTTTAGTTAAGCTCTCTAGCCAGTTATAATAATGATTTATGTTGAGAAAAGCAGTTTTTCCAAAACTGGAAACATTTCTGCCACATAAAAAAAAAGGTAATTCATTGATTTAACGATGCATACCTCATGTTAGTGAGAGGACTAGATCATTTTAGTTTGT
The DNA here is from genome assembly GCA_903066825.1 of Alfaro cultratus. NCBI lineage: Eukaryota > Metazoa > Chordata > Actinopteri > Cyprinodontiformes > Poeciliidae > Alfaro > Alfaro cultratus. The sequence continues at coordinate 5,645 of CAEFZX010024574.1, forward strand.
TTGAAATTCTTAACATCATAAAGGCTTGAAAATGACGCGGCCCTAGTCAGTCAAATCACAAACATGTGGCTCAGGAAGTTCTAAAGTCTCCTCTCTGTCTGTCCCCTCCGCTCTGCCCTCAGTCTTTTCTCCATGTTTCCTTATAGTTCATGACTCAGATTTATGTTAAATATAAACCTTCTTTGTATATTAATATTTATGTTAAGTTAAACAGTGTAAGGTAGCAGTTTTTTATTTTTTCCGCTAAGAAAAAACAAAACAAACTGTTGCTATAAAACAGAAAAATAAACCATCTGTCATGCCACCTGAGATAAAGCAATCTTTAGAGGCGGGGGAAATGAGATGTAATGACTTTAGTGGGCAGCTCTACTGTAAATAATTACTCATATATTGTTCAAAAGGAAGACTGGAGATCTAACGGACATACTGCAATGATCAAGGCAGATGACAACAATATAGTTACAAAAGCACATTTAAAATATTACAAAACATCTTCACTGTCCTTTTCAACATGGCTTCAGTTCCACTTTTTTGTGACGTCCTTCAAATCCTTTGTTTTTCTTTGCCTTCGTAAGTTTTCTGAACGGTGATAGTGTTTCTCTGGATACATAAGCAAACAATGTAGAAAATACAAAAATGGACCAAAAGGCGAGTGTTTCCAGGAAGAAGGGAAGCTGTGGATGTTTTTCAGAGGAGAAAATGAGGGCTGATTGTTTCAGTCATGTCTCACATTTGTCCCTTGTTTTCATCTATCCATCGTAGATATCCAACGAACAGTCCGTGTACGGATCCGCTGGCCCCCACAGCGCTCTTTGGAGTGCCTGGATCCAGGACTACTGTGGGCGGATCTGGCTGATCATCTTGAGTCGTGATTGGTCGATGACGTCCAGCAGGTTCTTGGCATCGACCGCCAGAGCGTGAGCTGCCATTAGCATCTGTTTCTTGTAGTCCTTTTGTAAACTGTGCAGAACAAACACAACTTATATAATCTGACTCTACGTAAAATAACAATAAAAAACATCTTGAATGAGTGAAACGCTTGCACCCCTCTGGTCCTCACCTCGTCATGACGTATTGCTGTGCTAGCTTCATCTTTGATATTAACTCGGCCAAGTCAGAATTCAGCAGCTTTTGGGCCATTTCAATCTGTTGGAGCACAAAGTGCACAGATGTAAGTAGCAGGAATGGCCTGCCTGCTCAAACAGCCTTAAAATATGAATCCAATTTGAGCTTGTAAACATTTGGTGACATAACAACCAGAAACTTAGATATATTTTATTGGGGTTTTCAGTGGAAGTCCTACTGAAAGGGGAACTTCCGCTCAACTCTATAGCAACCTCACTGGGTTTTCTTTACGAACTGCCTGTATTTTAGCTCTCACACCTTTACTTAATTCCTTGATCTGATTGAAATGTATTCAGATTGTCAATCGTAATAAACTACCCCTCTCATCTGGGTAACAATTTAATTCCAATTGAGCTAAATCCTATCAAAATATTCTGAATAGCGACGCAGTTTTATTCCTATCGGTTGTATATTCCAATTATTTATGTCCATGTAAATGTGGTAGGTTAGTCTTCTGACACGTAGCGATTTGCATAAGGGCTAAAAATTGTATTTTTTGTTTCATCTAGAAGTTTTGCATTTGTGCTTTTTTAAGGCTCAGGATTTAGTTTTATAACTTAAACCTGCTTTAAACCTCGCCACAACTTTCTCCCTGAAATTGTGTTGGTTGGTCTTCATGATGCCGTTTGGTCACCGACGTTCTCTGACAAACATCAGAAACGTTTACAGAACAGCTGGAATTACACTGAAATTAAACAACACATATCTGGACTCATTTACTAATAAAGTGACTTCTGAAAGTGCTGGATTTCATTTAGGAGCATCAATGTAAATGGGGTTGAATTCACATGTACTCCACACCTTTTTTTATTTATGAAACACTTCCAAATATCTTGAAGTCTGTGACTGAAAGATGACAAAATATAGAAAAAGCTCAAGTGGTACAAACACTTATCAAAAGAGATAGTTTTTCTAGTTAAGCTAACTTATGAATGATCTACATATGGTTACAGGTTCTAATGGTAACTTGTGCTTCGTCTCTGGCTGATACCTCTCTGTGTGTGCTGGCTGGCAGCACAGGAATCGTTTCATCCACTGTTGCCAGGAGAGTCCTCAGAGCCAGACCGACATCCTGCCAAAGAAAACATCCGCATTCGATGGATTTCACTTTCAAATGTTTTAGTTAAGCTAAACGGACAGTGTTGATAGCCGGTCGTTACCTTGACCATGGGGACGTACTCCTCTGGCGCAGCAGGCTGGATCCTGTTGGACATTTCAATCACGGCTTTAACCAGCCCCGTCACATTCTCATACACTTTGTCGTTCGAGCGGTCCAAGTTGGCAGTGGGGGGTGGGCTGATCTCCTGGGGCTGGAGCTGGAACAGTTGGTCACACCGTGATTCATCAACACGTTAGCAAATAGATTAAGTTAGTTTTTCTTGCAAATACTTTTCTGAAATTAGGTCCTCTAAGAAGAAAGAGCTAAATGTTTAAAACACCCGCAGCTTTCGACTGCTATGGTCAGAGTACATGACTGCAGTACAGGAGACTCAACACTGGGTGGCAGTGCGTGCAAATGCGTACAAAAATATATATTTAACATGCTCTAAATGTGACGACTAGATGGAATTTCTACAGAGTGAAAATAACATGAGCTGTTAATTCAGACCAGTTCAGATGACACAACCTGCAATTAAGTGATTTTTACACTTACATTCTAAATATTATATTAAAAAGACAGAACATCTGCAAATCTTAAAAGTAGAAAGCACCAATAATCAGCCAGTACTTGAGTTTTCAGTGCAGATAAGTCAATATCAAAGCCACTTGTCGGACACAAAAAGATACCTAGGTGGTACGCTTCTCTAAAATAGCTACGTATTATCAATAGAAAACAGATAATTTTGTTAAAAATAAACTTTTTTTTTTTTTACGTAAATACATTGAGTAAGAAAATAACGAACTGCAGTCTGATCTTTATTGTTAATGTGTTTCTTATTTTTGAGCAGTGAATGTAAATATAAGGTGTTACATGTCTTTTGTTTTAAGTATTTACTTACAGGAGGGTTTTGTATTTGTGCTGCAGAGACACAGCTAACAGATAGTTCATCACTTCAGCAGCTCTGCTGTTGCTCCTCCTACACTTTGGACTGAACCATTGTTCTAATAATGGTAGGAGGGGACCTAAACATTAATTCTTATTTTTTTTCTGAGATAAATGGCAGATTTAGTTCGTTCTTTGTTTCTTTTGCCTTTTCATATTGATATTATTTAAATGCAAAGGTTTCTTTAATAATTTTTTTGGGGGGCGGCCACCCCGACCCCCACCGGGATTTACGCCTATGCAGCAATCCAATGCTAATGGTGCTAAAATGATTAGCATCTCAGCAGTAGATTAACATACTGCTTCAAAGGTTTTAATGAAAATCGGATTAAATGTTTTCTGTCCTGCTCTTTTAATTTGCCTCTGATGTAAAAATCACTATCAGTAACACATGTTAAGAATGGAGGTGATGGTAACTGTCAGCTAACTAACTCTAGAATGGTAACACACACACACACACACACACACAGAGATCTGCTTACCCTCCACGGCTATGGGCAGTTATGAAGGTGTGTTTGAGTGCAGAAAAGTTGGGAGGGATTGTAGAGTGAATGGTGCGAAAAACAAAATAAACAAGTAGTTGTGTGATTCAATGAGTGAAAGGATGCGGAGGAACATGTGACGAGAAAAAAAAAGATGAGAGAAATGAGTAGAAAAAGGTTTGAAGAGAAGGAAAAGAGTTAAGAGAGAGGAGAGAAAAAGGAAAGCACATTAGAGCCAAAGCCAACCAAAGGTAAGCATGACAAGGCAAAGCACATTGTCAAGTATTTACACAAAAAGCTTCAATTAATTCTGATGGGAAAAAATATATATATATCTCATCTGGATCTTATTTTTTCCCCCCAAATGTCCAGTTATTTTGCGTTCATGCGTACCTTGACTCCGTCGTTGTAGCTGTCCACTGGGCTCAGATTGGCCAGGTTGGTGAGGGGGGCTCCAGGGCGGGGCGGCTTCTTGGGTGGGGCTACATGCTCTGCAGAAACACAGCCTATCACATTTACGTATTTCAAAATGTCCCACAGCTTGAACTGCCCGTCTTAACAAAGAAAGCTGCATATTATGCAGCACAAGTATTTATTTGTAAAGAATTGTGGTGACACTTTGTTTGACATGACACTGTTATAAACACGACCTGCCATGAAGATGAGAGCGTCTTCATGAATGTTTACGACTATTGTCAAGAAGTCATTCGGTAAATAATGACACGTTTAATGCAGAGTTCCATTAAAACTTGCATTAAAAGTCCATTAATAGTGTCATTATTTTCTGAATAATTTAGCACTTTAACAGATTCTCTTGCTTTTTACATATTTGTATTTCATCTTGGTTTGTGTAGAATTTCTCTTTACAGTCTAGCTTAAGTGATTCAGTTCATTCATGCATCTTTCCACGGGCGCATAGATTAATTTTTTATACATTCGTCCAATTTTTGATTCCAGCATTCATTCAGTCTTTCAGTTTTACAAAGATAAATTCATCCATGCATGCAAGTGACATCCAGTCATTCTTTAAAGTCTCAAACCATCTAGTAATTCCATCATTCCTTTATTTACCCATTCATTTATTCATTCTTTTGTTAATTCACTAATGTTCTCATGCAGGTATAGACTCATTTATCCATTCATATGTTCATTGGTTCATTCATTTATTCGTTCTACAACACATTCATGTCGTTCTTCATGCGCCATTCATAAATCATTCCAGATTAATTCATCCACACAGTTCTTGACTTGATTTGACATGGAGGATTTTGAGGAAACAATAATTAACAATAATGTACTCAGATGAAAAAGAGATTATAATTTAAAGATTTTTTTTTTTATAATAAAGGGTATATAAAAAGTAATAATGACAGAGCAGCAGTAAGTGTGTTATATCCAATAGATTTTGTTATGTTACACTAAATTTAGAGCAGGTTTGACTTTATGCTCATGAATCAGAATGTTTCAGACTGGAATGAATCTTTTCATGTACCTGGTTTCCCGACAGGCTGGTAGATATGTTGACTCCCTCCCTGTTCAGACAGACACACACACACATACACACACACACACACAGAGCTTAGTGTTAGGAAACAGTTTCATGTTTCTAACAGAGCCAGCTTTAATTTAGGCAGCTTATTACTTTTCAAGTGAAATAAGACATTCGAAGAGCAGATTCAGAGTTATCATAAACACGCCGTCCTTCTGGATTTAACGTTCCCATGGTGCTCTGTGGTTAGGCGGCTGGTATGTAGGCAGTGCCCTTCGCAGAACACAGACAGAAATACTTTCTCTGCTTGCCCTGCTGTCTGTTTTCTCTGTTTCCCATGAATGAAATCATTCCCTCTGTTTTCCTCACTTCTCTCTTTCTCCTGCAAATCCACATCACCCCTTTGACCCGTTGCTCTATTAATAACATCACAGACTTTCATAGCTTTCATGCAGAAAATGTTTTTGACTGACCGGTGCCTGCAGAGTGCCGTCTTCTCTGTCAATGCTGCCTCTGCTGTTCCTGGACTCTGGTTTCTGCAGAAAGAAACACTCAAACTGAGCATGAACTTACTAAAACAGCAGAAATAATGTATCGCTTTAAGAATTTCAACAATAAAAAAAAAAAAGAAGGCACACTGCTTTTATGTCATTTAAAATATATATATACATATATATATATATATTCTGATTAGCAATCTTGAAACAAGAAACAATCCAAACCAAGCAGCAGAAAGCAGCATATCTCAACAGGTAGCTGCAAACCGAGTGCAATGTCAGCATTATGAGATCCATCCAGTAACGACGCCGGCTACAGCATCTCTTATTTCCAAAATAAAATCTGTGGTCAGAGAGACAGGCTCCTGTTCTCTCTGCCTCAGTACCGTTTTGGTGAAGCACGCCTTGAAGAGATGCATCCTGACAGAACACAGCGTGAAGAAGACGGGCGACCGAACGAAGAGGCCATCGAAAGAAGAGTCGGGATGGGAACAAAAAGTGTCAGAGAAAGAAGGATGACGAAGAAAAAAAAAACGTAAAACACAAGAGGGGTTGGAAGACAGAGAAAATAAATGAAGAGAGAAAGAAAAACTGAGTCAGAGGGGAAAGAAGAGACGGAGAAAGTTTTTTTTTTTCACAGAGAACGAAAAGTTCCACTGAAAAGCAGAGACAAAATCCTGGAAAAGAAACGATCCAACTGCATCACTCTCTTTCTCTCTCCTTCAGCTGTTCCTCCCTCCCTCCCACTCTTTCCATCCCCCTGAATCTCCCTCATTCCTCCCTCTGCGCTGCTGCTGCTGCCAATCCCACTTCCTTCCTCCCTCCCTCTGTCCTCCTCTCACACTTTACGTGTCTCTCTGCGTTTCTGCTTTTCACTCTTTGTTCTTCCTTGTGTCACTTTCGACACATATTCTTTACTTTTACATCAAACATCGTTATTCCATAAGATCAAAAATCCACAGCCAGCATCTCAACCCACATGAACAATTATAAAACAATCACTCCATAGATACACCTGGTAAATTGACGTAAATGCCTTAAAATAAACATTTCCCACACTTAAGAAAAAAAAAATCCACTCTTTAATTTCAGTAAATCTATTCTGTTTGGGAAAAAATAATCGACTTCGAGGAATATTTTTTCAAAATTAGCATAAATATTATTGAAGGATTTTATAGTTTGTACTTTAATAAACTTAAAGTAGATGAAAAGCGTCATTTATTTATCCCTGGTTAATTAGGCTGGAACATTGATGCAATACACTTAGCCTCTGTTCAAAATGGGAAAAACAAGAGAACATGCCCCTCAAATAAGGCAGCACCTTCATACACAGGCTCAGATCTACAGTGAGAACAAAAAAGCAAGGAAAGAAGAACTCAACGAAGAGATGTAGGACAAAAAACAAGGATGCAAGAAACACATTGAGATCTTTATGCAATGTTTTTATTTGTTTTAGCATGAATTAAACGCCATCGGAAAGCTAATCCCATTTGTTTCTAAATAAATCATGCAACTGGAAGAAAGACAAAATAAAATTTCAAACAGGTTCAGTGAAAATAATCGAAAGTTAATGTATGTAAAAAAAATAATAAAAAAGATCATCTGCTCTCTGTTGGGTTTGTGGTTTAGTTATGAGGAGGTTAACGGTCGGTGTTTTCTGGATACGTTAAGGCTTGAGACAGACAGAAGACGAGCCTTCCTTCCAACATGTGAAGTATAAAAACATGCTTTCCCAACTGTCTAAAAGGAAACCACAGATAAATTAAATACCAAAGTTTTGACCTGCTCTGAGTGACACAATAGATTTAACTGAGACATGAAGAGCAGGTCAAATACATGTGAAGTTAGGGTGAAAAATGAAAGACAGAGGGAAAGGACACGAGCCTTCTGTCATTCAGGTCCACATCTGGCTGAAAACCCAAAGGACAGTCAATCAAATCAAGAGAAGAAATGAGGAGAGTAGAAAAACAGAGCTGTTAAAAGATCGTTTTTTGGCTGCTTTTCGGATGGTTCTACTGTCTGATGAGATAAATCAAACCTGCATAGCAGAGCCAGGTTAGTAATCTGAAAAAGATATTTTGGAGCTCTACTGGCAAAAACAGCCGGCCCAAATCTCTGCAGATAAAATGGATCTTTATTTTTTTTGGTTTTGTTTTGCTTCTGAATCTTTCTGGTCGATTCTTTTGCCAACGAATATCACATTTTATGATAACAACAAGCTTTTACTTCGTATGTAATAGGCCAACACAAGTGTCTGCAACTTTTGGATGAATCTCTTCTCCAACACACACGAATCCAGAGGCTGAGTTTCCTCCTTGGCATGTTAGCCTGGTTTTCAGCCCTTCATTTGATCCAGGTGTGTCGGAGCAGAGATGCATCCACGGGTTGCAGGACGGAGGCAGTCAAGGACCGGAGTCTGATCTAGAGACCGAAACTTTCCTTCCTCTACTTTGCAAACTAGCTCATATGTTTGGATGGAGTCTGTGGGTATTTTCACAGATTGAGGGCTTTAACTAGACCATTCTATCACTGATATCCTTTGACATGAACCACCCCATCATAGATAGATGAACAGGACTCTCTTCTGACATTGTTGCCACTTCATAAAGAACAGATTCTCAGAGAGGTTATATCAGCAGAACTTGGTTATTTTCAAAGTTTGGGATGTTGTTTTATAACCACACTCATTTATCTGGTGTCTTACATGGTTTTCTGTTTTATCTCTCAACATCCCACTAAGTGTGTGAACAAACAAAGTCTGGGACAATTTCTAATCCGAATAACAAATGTGAAAATCAAAGCTCATGTAACTTATTTCCTTGTCTGGGTAATATTTTTTATTCTTGCTAATTGGCAGTGAAAACAAACGGTTACGATCACATACTCTCACTTTGGTTGAGATAAACTCTGCTTTTGTGTGAGTTCCATTACCATGTGGCTCTCCTCCTGCTCCAGCCACCGCTGGTCTTCCTCCATCTCCTGCTGCTGCTTTATCAGCGTCTCCTCCATCAGAGCATGGTTCACATCCAGTCTCTCCTGGAGAACAACAAGACCAGAAAACCAGAAAAAAAAAAGATATGGTCAGGTTTTAGCTACTAAAAAGAGAAGGAGGCTGAATCGGATCTAAAATGAACAAAGAGCACTGATATCTGCATGTTTCAGCAAATCAGATTTAAGACATTTATAACGGATTTAAATCTTTTTGCCCAGATTTATAGCCAATTTAATACCACCTTGAATAAAATTTAAGACCAAAGGAACTCCAAATACAGGGGACAGCTGGGGAATCCTGCTACAATCCAGCATAATTTAATTTAATATCCCTTTGGGATTAATAAAGTATTTTTGAATTAAATAGAATAACAAAAAATGTGAAATTTCTGGGGGCTTTTTGTGACTATTGGCAGCAGCTTTGTGTTTCTCACACTGCATACCAATCTCTACAACCTTAGCCCTCATAGTACCAACCTTATTTTTTATTTACTTTTAATTTTTGTACAAAATGTGCATAGCCTCGTTTGGGTTGGCAACAGAAGTGACCCATTGGTGAAAATGAATGTCGTTCAACCAACTGAACATAAATTTGCACTTATCCACGATAGACACAAGCTGGCAATCTAGAAGGGTATCTTAGCAGCTAGTTAGCGGTAGCTTTAAGTGCCTCAAGTCACAGAAAGCAATGCAGATGTCTCCGAGCAACTCCACTGTTTGCCTGACAGAAAAGTCCCGCATTTAATAAAAAACAAAATAGTTTTAAGACGAAATGTAAGATCTGGGATCAACGTATTACATTTTTTAAAAATAATTGAAGACATTTGAAGGCCTTAATTTTTAGATACACAAATCTAAGACTTTTTAAGGATTACCTAAAGACTGAAAAATAAAAAAAACAATGGCTTCTGTCGCTACTAATAGAGGACATAAGCAGCTCAATTTTACCTCCATATTTGGGTTCCACAGTGGTGCATGTTCAGGTCTGAGCTGATTCCATAAATCAGAAGGGGAATAGTTGCTTCCTACTCCTCCAACACCACCAGGCGATGGCTGGAGGCAGGAAGAGACAGGAAATGTTTGGTTTTATTGTGTGAATAATGCTCTCTTAACTCAGCATTAGCAGTCATGTGCCCACTGCTGGCTCAGAAGGAGTGGTTGCTGTAAAGTTAATGGCTGGATGAAATCGGCTGGCGTTTCTGCACGTTTTTGTTCTTCCATTTCTAAAAAAAAAAAATTTTTTGGCAATAAGTTAATGTTTTTTGGTGACTGGAAAACAAGCCATTTCTAAGACTAGACCGTTACCTAGCAACCCTAGCTGAGCTCCAGCATATTTGTCCAGCTGGTTTTACTGCTGTATTCGCTGTATAATGGCTGCTGGACAAGACAAGTGTTTTGTTGTTGACATACAATCCCCGAAACCGCTTGCTGTATTCTTGTTGGTTGTGCAGGAGGCTCGATTAATGCTTTTCGAAGACGTATGGTTGTGAAATTGTGCACATCTTTGCAGCCATTTTTACATGAGCGTAAACGGTGGGTTTGGGGGGGCGTGGCCAGCCATACCTTAGTTGGATTTAAAGTGACAAAGACGCCCTAAAACAGCTCAATTTGGAAGGAGCTCAATATAGGCAGAACTGAGCAGACTAAAATCTTATTACCCAAGAATGATTTATTTGGGGCAAAAAATGTAATGAACATATTTTATGAAGCCCAAAGACTATCCTAATCTGTTTAAGGAATTATAAAAAGTCGCCTTTAAAACAATTGAAGACTGTGGACTTGTATGTAACTAAGTATACACTCAGATTCTTTATAAAAATAAGATTGAGAATTGTTTTTTTTGCCATAGAGACAAAACGGTGGTTTTGATTTGTGTCTGTGTGGCCATGTGTGAGCAGCTTTTAGCACAACAGGAAATGCCTTCCGTCTGCTCCGTTCATGAGGAGAGGATTGAGAGAACTCACTTCTCTCCTCTGTCTCTCTTTGTTTTGACCCATGCAGCACAGAGTCACACTGATCTGTGTCAATCCAGGGGTAACAGCCCCTCAGCCAGACACCTTCACACCACAACAGTATGTATGTAAACTGATGTGCTTTATTTCTCAGAAACTGTTGCAGGTAAATAAATCCCTGCATTTATTTGTGTGCCTCTGATAACTCTCTTATGCTTAAATTTGATAATATACATAAGTGATTTATGTAGTGAAGGTTCAGAAAAAGTATTAATATGATTAAAATATTTCATGAAGTTTATTTTTAGTTCATAACATATGTAAAGTATTTTTGATCACTCTCAGTCTTGCCAACATTAATATTCCTTTCTTGTAATATGTGGACGTGAACTTTTAGGGCAGCAAATAGCTTTTTTCCTTGCTCAGGTGAAGTTGATGTGAGTTTATCTTTATGTCAAGAAAAGACAAAACGATTAAAACAAGTCACAATGTAAAAAGCAAATGTTCAAAGCTCATGTTATGCTATTATAGTGTAGCAAAGAACGGCTTCTTAGGGTCACCAAATTTCCATAACAACCGTTTTTTGATGGCTTTGCACACATTTTAAGTTGTAAAGCACAACAGAAGATAAACAGTAATAATTTAAGAGATTTGTGTCTAATTCAAGCAGCATTGTATTACTTATTAAAATCGTTCTTTTTAGTGTGATCCTGGTTTGGTTTACCTGGAAGGGGCTGTGTTGGGAGGTGGAAAAGAAGCTTTCACTCATGCGAGTACTGGGATAGCCTGGTCGACTGGGCTAAAGACAGAAAAATACCAGTAGGATGGAGTTTGTCATCATGTTCAAATGCCTCAGAGGAACAGGAAGTAGCAGCAGAAGAGAAAGAAAGGTAAATGTGTCAGAGAAGTCTTACTTTAGGTGGAGCTTCATCTGAACCACCAGAGTCCCAGGAAACGGTGACTTGCCTCCTCATCTCCTCCCTCAGTCTCTCCTCTTGCATACCCTTCTCCTCCTCCAGTATAGCGCTGCAAAAATCATAAGAATAATAACAGCACACATATTTATTTATTTTTTTTATTCCTACAGTTCAAACCAACTCAGCCTGCTTACATTTATTTATTTATTAATGAATTACACAAAACATATGGCTCAAGAGTGGTCCCAGATAAATACTAAAAGCCTCGATCAAAAGGCTAAAACATAAAAACCGTCCTCACCTCTAGTACTGTGACTGCATTTTCTGAATGACTCACACACATTTGAAATGATGCATTTTTGTAGTTGATAAAAATGTAAGTTGTTGTTTATTAAAATTGAAATCTAGAGACCTGCTTGCAAAAGCTCTGAGGTCGGGCAACAGCAGCAAAAAGTCATTATTCAGACAAAGGCTGAAATTAAAGAACAATTAATTAATCACACCCAAACATTTAATAGTACAGGGAAAGTTGTTTACAATCTGGGTAATCTACTGAGAAATTTTTGATTCCAGGTGTTTCTGGAAAAAAGTACGTGATTATACAAAACCTCCATCGTGAACCTTCCCTAAATAAATCTGGCATGCATCAAAAATGAAAGTGGTCTGGATCAGAATTGAAGAAAGAAAATCAGCTCTAGGTCTCATGGGACAAAAAGGTCAGTTTTGGGCTTCTTTTAACTATACTGTGAACCAAACATAAGGCAGAAAAGTAAGTAAAACAAATTTAAACACCACGCCACAGGGAGGCGCCATTTCCATCTGGACTGAGAGTCCAGAAGAGAAGATCCACTCCACCAAAGTAACTGTTACGACATATTATAAAAGTATAAAAGTAACAACTTTAAATAAACCTGGACTAAAAGTGAAAGAACATATCTCAAAATAAATTGTTTGCCTCCTGAGTTTGTGAGGAACTTGATGGCGTCACCATCCTTGGTTGTTTCTAGGAAATTTCTAGTTTGTTTCTAGAAAAAGAACCAAATTGGTTAACATGAGGCACCTGAAAACTAGACTTCATTAGTCCAATTTAAACCCGCTACAATGGAAAAAGAGCATTATCCCCGGTAAGCTTCACACACTAAAAACATGTCACCTGAGTTGTGTTTTGAGTTCAGTGAAGCGTGGCCTCTTGCTGGGGTCATACGACCAACATTTGGTCATCAGGCTGTAGAGGGTGGGTGGACACTGGGGAGGCATGGCCAGCCGCTCCCCATTCTCTATCCTGCCAATCACGTCGTTGTTCTTCACCCCCTGGAAGGGCTTGATGCCGTACATTAAAATCTCCCACATACACACTCCTGCAGGGGAAAACACAAGGAGGGGGTGCAGTTTTTAGTATGTAACCTCATCTAAAATGTGTTTTTAGAGGCGCAATCATAATTCCAACACAGCAGAAATGCAACTAAACTCTTTAAAAATACAGGAACTAGTCAAAATGTTGCTCCTGTGTTCTGTTACATTCATTGTATGAGCACTGCTGTAGATTTAAAGCAAAACTGCTACTTAAATGACAAAAAGTGAATAAAAAGAATAAAGGAAAGTAGAAAATTAAGTATTATGGGAAAGAAATAGAAAAGAAAAAGGCAAATCTTTGAGCAAAATTGTCAGAGTAATATCAGACGAACCCACCAAACATCCAAACGTCACTAGCAGAGGTGAATCTCCTGAAGTTGATAGATTCTGGTGCCATCCATTTAATAGGAAGTTTACCTTTAGAAGCTGAGACACAAACATTCGATCATTAATATACTCAGTACGGCGCGAAGGTTTCAGAACCCCACATACACAATCAATGCTAATGTCGATTAAAGGAGGAACTGCAGTTCCCTAATGTCACCACTAGATGGTAGAAAAGTACAGGCAAAAGAAAAGTTCCTCTAACTAGCAACACAGACTAATCTCAGCTCTTCTGTGCTTAGTGGAGCAACTAAACTTTTGTGTAAAGTCTGTATAGAAAACATCTCATGTGCATGTGATGGCACAATAAAAACTTTGATGAATTTTCCCCTCATTACGGTTGGACATGCCATTACCTTTGTAGTAAGAGCTGTCCTCCATGTATCGAGACAGACCAAAGTCTCCGAGCATCACGCAGTCCACAGACGAGACCAACACATTACGTGCTGCAATATCTCTATAACACACAACATCTGTGTTCAGCTTTGAATCCTCAAATTAGAAACATTACACTCTTTAATATGATGTTTCTGCAAACGAAATTTAAGATTTTTTATAAATGACATTGTGATTATAATTTAAGATCTGACTGATTAAGTAGCTTAAGTTAATAACTTTTTTCAATAATTATATTTAACTAGTGACTCTTTTTTTTTTGGAAACAAATTACATCTTACAAAAGAAAATGTTAGGCAGAGCACAAAATTGTCTATTAATAAGAAACTTTTTTCATTTTACAGTGAATAGGAGTCAAGATGCAAAACCCTTTTTAATTATGGACCTTCCATAT
>CAEFZX010024575.1:0-21202 GCA_903066825.1 Alfaro cultratus
TATATGTATCTGTATATATATATATATATATATATAACAGTTAAATTATTGTTTTTTTCTAAAGGTCGTGGAATAGTTTTATTTAACTGGACCGAAGAATAAAATGTATCTTTGAACTGTAAATGTTACAGATGCCTGCACTATAGTTACTAATTAACATCCCAACATTTTAAAAAGCTACTTATGCAGAAATGTATTTTTTTGATAATAAATTTCTGCATTTATTGGATACTACAATATAAACCTCTTCGTTGCACTTTCTATGTCACAAATAAATTAAATACATTGCTATTGACTATTTTACAAATAAAATTGTTAGAATATTCAAAAACCTAAATATGATAAGACTCTGCCAGTCATAACTACTAGAATTTGTGTTTAGCCATTTATTTAAAACCTAATAATGGAGACTTTACATTCATCCATTTACTGTCATTTATTACATGGATGAATTTTCCCATATAAAATTCATCCATATTGTTGATGAACATGTCAGATCTGGATTCTATTCATTCTGCGCAGTTAACACTGTTCATAATGTGAGGAAATAACTGTTATGTAGTCAATCTTATAATTTTGAAAACATTAATAAATAAATCTGACATTTTTTCTTCCATTTTAGTGGCATGTAGCAAATAGAAATAATTGTGGTAATTCTAACTGACCTAAAATAGAAGTTGTTCAGACTGTGACAAATAAAAAGTAGGGGTTTTTTTTGTTTTGTGTGTGTGTGCGTGTGTGTGTGCGTGTGTAATAAGCTTCTGGTACCAACTGTATTTTTCCTGTAGTTGCCAGTACAGTGGAAAGTGTCAGGATGGTTGGCATGTAGTGGCAAACTTCTGCATATCGGCAAGTTATGGCAGGTGTAGACATCGGTCACTTAAACATGTAACTTTTATAGAAATATATGCTTTTGACATATTTGCTAACCTATCACCATGTTGTGACTCGTGACTGTATAAAAATGTTACAGATAATCTGTGAAATGATGGATCTGCTCCACCCTGAGCTATGCTGCCCTCTGGAGAAATACAACTCTGGTGATTGGTTGTCAAAGTTAACCAATCAGAGTCAGGTGGAGGGTCTTAGCGCTGTCAGCTTGTATGCACTTCTAATGTCAAATTTTTATTAACCATTGTCACCACATTAACATAATACATCAAACAGGCCATAGGGAGAAACTATTCTCTGTTTATCTATCTTAGCCACGCTAACTAGCTTTAGCATTCATGACAGACTGACCTGGAGAAGCTGTGGTGCAGTAAAGAGCAAGCGCAGGTCTAAGTAGCATGAACACAATTTGATTGACAGCGCTAAGACCCTCCTACTGGTTCTGATTGGTTGTTTCTGGCTGAGCAGTGTATTTCTGTAGTTAGCACAGGGAGGAGGAGGAGGAGGAGGACGAGGAGGAGGAGGAGGAGCTCTTTATATCCACAGATTATCTGTCTTATACTATTACGACATAGTAACTGTTTTAACAAATTTATAAACTAATTTTATTTTTTATTTTTTAATAAAAGTCACATACTGGAGCTAAAATCCATTTTCTGGGTCGAAACCAGAACCCGCCGGGAGTAGCCAAGTCAGACCTGCAAGCTACACACCAAGCAGCAAAATACCTACAGACTGTTGCATTGTGGGTATTCTCCAACAAACTTGTGTGCCTCGGCAACGCCTCTCCTCCAGACTTTAGCAACAGGGTCAGAAGTCACTGTAGGATATGAGTTAACACATTGTGGGCCTGTCAGTCCAACACCTCTGGATAACTTTACACATCCGACTTCCAACTGCGCCATGACGATGAGGCATTTTATCACCGCGAACAGAGCGCCGCAGCCTGGCCCAACTGCCCAGGAGGGTATGGGTGCGTGTGTGTATGTGTGTGTGTGATGGGGGACATTTTCACAGTTCCCAGACTGAGTGAAAGCTGTGCAGCTCCTGGTCGACAGGCGCCCCTCCCCCTCCACCACCTTTCCCCACACCATGAACTCCCTCCGAGGCACAGCTAATGTGCATCCGCACTTATCTCTGTCCTCCAGATAAACCAGACAGGATGTCTGATTCTGAGCCTCCGATTCATCCCTCCTCTGGAAGGAGGAGAAGAAGAAAAAAAAGAGTGGAAGAGGTTTAAACATCAAATCAAATTGTGGATTAGGAAGAGGTTCCCGGGAGCGCTGGGAATCAGAGGCCGTGGGAGTGACATATGCAGACATGATCACATGTAATTACATGGATGGGCCTCCCAGTTACCATCACACACCTTTTTCTAGCCGCCGTTTGGAGCTGGAAGAGCTGGACGTGTTTAATTTATTCATGAGCTTCTGCAAAAGCAAAAAGCCATTGTGAGGCTGTTTCAGTCGCTTTGGTGAGGAAAAAAGGTGCAAATCCTCTTCAGAGAACAATCACTGGATGTTCTCTTTCATTCCTCGTCGCTTTAACAAACAAGCTGCAGCGTGACAAATGCCACACAGGTCTTTAACCATCATTACCCACTTTACATGGCAACAAGATGCAAATCCAGCCAGCTGCAATAACTGGCCTGTTCCAGAGGGGCTTCTATTGAATTTAAAAAGAAACACACCCTTAATGACTTCAAGGTGACATGCTAACAGAAACTAGATTTTTATTCATTTTCCTTTCTGCAGAGTGCTGGTAAAATGAAAGCTTCAAGTTTTGGGAGTTCTGGGTGTAAATCTAAATTTCTGGGTACATTAAAAACAAAGAAAGCTCAATGGCGTCAGCAAGACCCTGATCAAACTCCGTCCAAAAGGCAAAGAGGAGACGTTGTGTTCCTTTAAAACATGGGATACAGTGACTAAAAAGTGACAAGAGAGCAAATATTTAAATTTGGTTGACTGGAGTTTTGGAGAATGTTGCTCATCCCTCATCGAATGGAATGGAAGAATTCCACACATGGTCGGATCAACCTCTGATGTTAGAAAGTGAACCCACTGTGTCTCTCTCATGTGACGCTGTGTGGAATCTTGTGAGACTCAACTGTTTGTGATTTGCTACTAGGTTATAAACCGATCCGCCATTTGGAAAAGTGAGGGACAAATGTCTGTGCTAACCAATCGGATGATTTTGGAAGGAAGCCCGACCCAAGTCACACGGTCATCCCTGATTCTGACCAAATTTATGTAAACTTTAGAATTCAAGGAAAGTTACAAAAGAATCTCTAAAAATTGTATTTCTACGTTTTCTGGCATTTAGGAAATAGATATAATTTGGCTAATTCTAACTGACCTAAAACAGTTAGCAGTGGGAAAACAAAAATAAAAAAGCTTTTAACTTCAGACAGTGAGGAAAAAAATGTGTTGTATGTAAACTTCTGGGTTTAACTGTAGATGTGCTGGAACTCCTGTAAGTAAATTAGAAATGTTGCATTTTGAAGCAACTCAAACGTGTTTGTTTCTCCCCCTGCAGAGCTTCTTCATAAAATAGTTCAGATCAGCACTCAGAGGTTAGAATCAGATTGGGGGCCAAAATGATCTGGTCATGTCAGGCATTTATATTAAACTACCAGAACATATTAATTAGAAATCTGTTGGACTCCACTGGTCAAACTGATCCGGGGTTCTTCAGACCGAGATCCTACAGGAAACCTGTTGACTGAACTGAAAGGAAGAGAATATCAGTGAGGAACCAGGACTCAGAGATCCTCCAACCTGGTCAGTGTCACAGGAGAAGAAGTGCTGTCCTTTGGTAAAAGGTGATCAATGGTACAAAATGTCCAAGCAGCAGCAAAGGCGAATTAATCAGGAATGGGATGCAGTAAGGACTGGTGGTTGTGTTCCAAGCAGCGGAAACAGCTCAGCCTGGCACCGTTCACCAACCTCCTTCCACCCACAGACACTCAATATGTTCCTCTGATCCCAACTTTTATATAAAATAAATGAACAACGAAGAAGACGTTTGGAAAATTTGCAGGACGGCCCACATCATCAAATCCTCCCAGGCCAGTGAAGTGCGCAGGATTTGGAGGAGAATTTGGAGCCTGTCTGAGTCACTGCTGGGTGTGGGAGTTTTGGCCTGAAGCCTTGTCGTGGACCTGATCGCGTTCTCCGTTACAGGACAAGTGGAATTCTCTCCAGTCACGCCAGAGCGAGCTCTGATTGGAGGAAAGAACAAAGTTATCTCTGTGGAACATGAATGAGTAGAAAACAAAGACACATGATGCTGGAGTAACTGTCACATTCATCCGTTTACTACGGTGACACGGTTGGTTTATTATATTTTTTTCCTGTTTTTGATGAAGCATGTTCAGTGTGAGGGATTGTTGTAAAGTCAGACACAAACCAGGAGATTTTCTGCAGGTCAATAACTCCAAGCCTTCTGCTGGGCTCTCTTAGATCAAACCTTTTAAAACTATGAATTATTGATTAGCTTTATTGTACTGTTTGATAACTATTATCAATTGGAAAGTATGCATGATTGAACTGAAATGTTTTGTGTCTCGAGACATTTGTTGTGAATTGGTGTTATATTAATAAAACTGAATTGAAATGAACTATAATTAGCATCCTGGTTTATAAGTCCTTGTTATATTTATTATTACACCATCTAAATTATTATTATGATCCAGCTTCTTATTAGGAATATCACTTCATTTAAGTGATATAAAATTTTTATAAAGACTCAGAAATGTTTAGAAGGTTCTAACATATTTTGTGGTCGTACAGAAAACTGGCTTAAACTGGTTATAGTCACATTTTATTCAATAAATTAATGGAATCCAATGAGTCTCGTTTGACTCACTGAAAATAATCCTTAAGCAGGTATTGAACCTCAAGCCCAAATTTATTCAATTGTTTTTATCTTATGATTATTCTAGTTTTACATGTCTTTTTATTTCCAATACCCATAAATGAAGAATCTTCCTAATTAACAAATATAAAGGTTTTTAAACATCCATCTGCGTATATATAATGCGTTTCATTTAGTGATAAAGTTCCTAAAACAGACTTTTATTAATCCAACAGATTTAATCTGTAGAAATCTCCATTTATTCGTAGAAATTAGTGACGGGAAAAAGAGCCGATGTTTAGTGTTCGGGTCTTTGTTAGTAACCGAGCCTTTCCTTCCTCCGTCAACCAGAGTGTGACCTTGTGCAGCTTCGCGCTGTCTCAGCAGAGCGCCTGACGCAGCGAGACGGACGGACGGCGGCCTGTTTGCTCACACAGCGGGGATGTAGGTCAGCCACGGGCCGGGCCGCTGCGCCAGCAGGGCGGCCGCTGCGCCGGGTCCGCCCGGCAGGACGGGACGGGGATTGGAGGAGACAGAGAGAGGACCCCCCCTCACACGTCAGCAGCAATACTTCCTTATTCCCCCCCTTAAACACTTTGACATTATCAGGCCACACAGAGCGACGTCCGGACTTATTACTCTCACCTTTGCTGCGGCGGAAAAAAAAAAATGAACAAAGAGAAGAAACGGAGCGAAATTCAAGGCAGGAATCTGATGTGCGCTTTTGTTTTGTTCACAAAACACATGTCATTGGACTACAAGATGTTTGTATTTATTTATTTAAAAATAAAAAGAAGAAAGATATTACATGAACTGTGTAAAGATAGAAAGTTGTTTCAGGCCTTTTAATGTTGATATACCGCCATCTAGTGGCTACAAACAGAAGGTCTGGTTCCCAAACTTGACAAGTTCTGAATCAGGAATCTGCAACAGTTAAAATAGTTATAACTCAGTCCAACTAAATAAAACGGGTTAGAGCCACGAATATTACTTGATCCTTTGAAAACATAAAATAAAATAAAAAATAAAAAGGCATCTTATAATATTTGATAAATAGCTACAGCAGAAAATCTATTGTAAATTTTAAAGCCCAACCTCAGGAATCCTGCTTTCAGGCTTTAATATGCTTCCAAAAAGCTTTTCCAAAAAAAATTGTGGTTACATTTTCTCAGTTTCCAGTCTAAGAAGAAAAACAGTTTTAAATAAAAATGAACAGTACTTTTGTTATGCTGTTGCGGAAATTAACATGAAAAAACTTGCATTCGTTGTTGCATTTTTAAAACCTCAGTTGTTTGTTCATCAAGTCAAAGTCAGTAAGAGCCACTGTGGCTCCGGCGCCACAGGCTGCGGGCCCCTGGTCTGGGGGAGCTTCCTGCCTCAGAGGTAGCTGCCAGTGAAGCAGCAGCTTCCTCCGGCTCAGCCGGTTCCATGAAGAGCTGAGCTGTGAGGTATGAAGGCTGAGGAGGAGAGGAGAGCAGGAGGCTCATCGGTTGTAGGGATGCATGGAAGCAGATTTTATGTTTGTCTTGATGCTGCTTGGCATTTTCCCTGGAGGACAAACAGAAAAAAACTGTAAACATTCACAAACGGTCACAAACAAATCAGAGGTTTACATCCACTCATCAAGATCAGGACATAAACAATATCTGTGTGGGGTGACTATTCAATATATTTAATTAATCTTATTGTTATTTCCCAATAATGTATCTAGAAAGGTGCAAATATATACATCCACCTCCAGTCAATCTGCTGAGTTCTGTTTGTCAGATTAAAAGAACCTTTGAAAATAACCTCCAAGCAGGTATGAAACACACTTTGTTAAAGTTCACATTTTTGTTTTTAAAATTGTTTTTTACTGGTCTGACGCACACAATGGTGTATTAGAAAAAAATTTCTGCCCATAAACTCTGAAATTTTTAGATGTCAGAAATTATTCTGGAAAAAAATGCATCAAAAGTCAGAAAATTTCCTAAAGTCAATTTTTTTTTTTTTACTTTTGAATCTTTGGAAATTTCAACAATTTTTCTAGAAAGTTTCTGAAGTCAAAAATTTGCTTGGGAAAAAAAAACAAAAAAAAAATTTTTTTTTTACTTGAGCTTCAAGTCGAGAGGGTAGATATTTACCGCTCTTTGTTTCTGCCTACAATGGCCCCAATACGCCCTCATAGATGTTATATTCTAATCTTAAATGTCATGTTTAAGCTGTTGCTGTTTAAAAGTTTAAACGAAAACGTGTTAAAACATGATGAGCGTATGGAAACGTGATCACAATATCCAAATCTGGTAGTTAGATGAAAACAGCATCAGGCTGTGTGTGGGCTGAGTTCTGAACGCTCTCCAAACCAGGCCTCTTACCCGGCTGTCCTTGCTGCTGTGGAGCTACCGGTCCCCCCATACCTGCTTGCTGGCCTCCACCACCTCCGATAGTGACCTGCTGTAAGGTTGGCCCCCCGCTCAACATGGGCCCCTGCCCTGGATGTCCAGGAGCCATGGGACCCGGAGGCCTACACTTGGAAAGGCCTTTTCCAAACGCAACGGCTGCAACCAAGGCGTTGGTGTCTCCGGGGTTAAACGACGGTTTGTTCAGTCGGGACGCTGACGGGGAGACATGCTGAGGTTTTGATTTCAATCAGGATGCAGAAAGAAACGAATGGAGCGGTGCCACCTACCGGCACTTTCTGCATCTCTGTCATCGCGCGGGTTGTTCAGCTTCTCCAGCAGGTTGGAACACATTTTATTCAGCGCCTGGATCTGTTTCTGTTCGATGATCCAACAATGAGGGAGTTAATGCAAAACACAGCAACTGTTCGATATTAAGTACAAAAAATAAAGGAGTCACGATGACATGTAACTGACCTGCGCTACATCCGGACCGATGCGCGCCGCCTCCGTGCTCAGCTGCTTCTCCTGCTCCTCCACCTCAGGGTCGGGTTTGGTCCGCAGGTAATCTGGGACGATTTCATGGCTGAACACCGGGACACGCTGCTCTGTGAGGACCTGAGGGGGGAACAACAAGAGAGATGAGAGATGCAGAAATCCAAAAAACACAGGAGGACAACAGTGAGAATACACTCACCGTTAGGTCGTCGTCTGGCTTCTGGGACAGCACCAGAGGGATGATGACCTGGCTGCGGAACGACGGCGTCTTCTCGTTCTTCAGCATCTTGTTGATGGTGTTCAGCTGACCAGACAGGAGGCCGAAGTTATCCAGAACATTGGGCCTGAGAGAGAGAAACACACACACAGCTGCTGTGGTAAAATGTTTTACAATTAAGCTAGAATAAGTTGTTCTTCATCCTATGAAGAGAAAGTCAGGTTTGATTTCATAGAAGGTACAATATATACATTATAAACATTTTCTGATCATCAACTCTTCCATAGTTAATATTGTAATATCTAACAGCAAAATGATTTAAGAGGAGACAGAAGAAGCAGACTGTTACTCTAGGATGGATCTGAGCAGCTGCTGCAGTTTGTGGTCAGTTGTTTAGTCACCATGTCAGTCGCTCGTATTCGTTCTCCAGCTTGTAGATGAAACTCTGCAGAGCGTTTTTAGTGAGAGCCACCAGAGAGATGAGAGAGTCCACCGAGGCTTCCAACTGCTTCTCCTCGCGTTGCTGAGAGGAAAACAAGCAACACAAATACAGAGAACGGTTAGCAACTTAGCCATGTAGCCTTCAGCTACAGAGCTTAGCCAGCTGGGCTAACTACTGTGTTTAAACGTGCTAATATAAGGACAATTAACCATCAGTTGTGCTAAACTAAAACATTTATCCTTCCGATGAAGGCTGCATTTCTTCAAGGGCCGTATGGGAATCAAACTGACCTGCATTGTCGAACTACAAGGTGGCCGGTTAGCAGAAATGAAACAAATTGTTCTTCTTCTCTGGGATTTTATGGCAATTTACATTCTATTTGTTGCATTACTGCCATCTTCTGGAGGAGTCGTTCATCACACTTCTGTTATATATGAATGTGCTGTGTAACTCGATGATTTTAATTTGTGACAAGCTTACAGACATGCTTAAGTGAGACAGTATTCAACCATATAGCACACAGTTACTTTAGCACTGCAAGGAATCCAGTGTTTAGACATATTTTTTTCAAATACTACACCATCAGGTGTTTTTCAAAACTATAAGTACATTGAATTACAGAGTCTAACTTATGGGTGTGCTGTAACTTTCAGATGGATTTCTGTTACAACACCTGAGTCACTTCAGCCATTGGCTTCAGGTGTGTTGAAGAAAATCGATTACATTTTATTTTCCCTTTCAAATAAATGGAGGATTGAGTAGTAAGCTCATGCAACACCTCAAGTTGACCATGTGGTGGCAGTGTGCTGATCTTTTAAATACTAAAGCTGGTATTCTACATTACTTACACAAAGATTATTCCTCAAGTTAAAGTAGTAGGTAAATAACTGAAGTGTAAAATATTTCAATGAATTACTTTGTGAAGTAATAAGAGTTATTTGTCACTGAAATGTTTTATTTTGAAAAAAGACAAAGACTTTCAGGTAAGCATACATCATCATAATCACCATTTGGCACAGGTTTCCTAACAAAGATGACGCACATTTATTAGGCCTCTTTTTTGACATTAGATACCTATACAGTCACATGAACACCTCAGTCTGTATAGTAGCTTAATCATCAGGTGGAGTCACATTTTGTGGATAGAAAGTTCAGGTTAGTGAAGGAAATAAGCACTGCTGATCTACTGCTTCAGGTTTCACAAAGTAAGAGTTTATACTCTACAACTTTTCTGTGGCACTTAATTGCAGAAAGCCAAAATCTTCAGTCACAATTCTAGTGTTGCATGTAAACTTTCAGGGTTTAGAAGTGGTTCTCAACATCTCCCAGTTCCACAACCACAGTCTTCAGCTGGGAGTAGTACTCGATGGTCACCTGGCCGTTCTCCCTGCCGAAGCCTGGGGAGATTCAACAGTTTGGGTTCATTCCGGCAACAAATCCCATGTTCTCTCAAAGTTAAATTGAAAGAATTGTTTATGAATGTAGAAACCTCCCAACAAGCTACCTGACATCTTGTATCCTCCAAATGGCATTTCTACAGGACTGTTGTTGTAGTTGTTGATGAAGCAGGTCCCTGCCTCCAGCCTCTCTGCCACACGATGAGCTCGAGAAATATCCCTGCAGGTGGAGGGAGGAACTTATTTCATGTGGTAAAAGATTAAACCATTCACATCTGGACTTGAACTTCATGAACCTACTGCAGTGAAAGGAACGACATGAGTAGGCAGTTATAAAATCCAACCTAGAGAAAGCAATAAACTCCTCTTCAAAGGGAAGCAGCGGTAGATCTTTACTCATTGCTGGTCAGAGATAATCCTGCTGGCTCTGTTGCTCACCTGGTGAAGACTCCAGAGGCCAGTCCATAGGTGGTGTTGTTGGCCCTCTGGATCACCTCATCCTCAGAGTCAAAAGGCAGGACGGACATGACCGGACCAAAGATCTCCTCCTTCACACAGGTCATGTCGTCTCTGCAGTTTTCTGTGAATAGAAGGTGTGTGAAACATGATTTGACAGAAACCAGTAATCGCTATGGCGATGAGTGAGGGAGTCAAACATACCAAGGACACAAGGGGACATAAAATAACCCCCCTTCAGTTTGGGATCAGTGGGGACAAAAGGGTCTCCTCCACAAAGCGCCTTGGCTCCCTGGCAGAACCACAAAGAGAACGATGAGATCTGGAAACTCAGGATCTACAGCTATGTTCACACAGCAGGTCTGAATGCTCAAATCTGATTTTTTTGCTGAAATGTGATTTTTATTTTGGTTGTTCATGCTACTAATTAAATGCAGCCACAGTCAGACTTCTGTGTGAATGGTGTGATGGAAAATTTTAAGGTTTATGAGTAAATTGATGCATAACAGTGTCAAGATTCTTCTGTAATGCACATGCTCATTGGAAAGTTTTCTGAAGACGTCTCTCTGAACTCAGTGTTGCAATAAAGTAGTTGAACTGTTTCTTATTAGTCTGATAACCACCCTCATGACATCCTTGAATGTTTCATTTCCCTTATAAATTTTTTTTGTATGTTTCCAATTTGTTTTGTAACCAAATAGATTATCAAATTATGTGGATCAAATGAAACCCTTCTTATAAAACTGAATGCTGTGTTCTGCTCGAGTCTTTGAATCCTGACTGTGTTCAGTGAGCAGTGTGTTCCAATGCTGTAAAGCAGGGCTGTCAAACTCCAGTCCTCAAGGGCCGCTGTCCTGCAGTTTTTAGATACAGATACAAAACACTGGAATGAAATGGCTTCATTACCTCCTTCTTGTGAAGATCAGTTCTCCAGAGCCTTAATGACCTAATTATTCTGTTCAGGTGGTGCAACAGGGACACATCTAAAAGTTGCAGGGCAGTGGCCCTTGGGGACTGGCGTTAGACACATGTGCTGTAAAGCCTTCAAATAAATACTAAGAATATATGTATTACTTTTCTGGTTTTTGAAACAGTTTTTTCTTACTCTTTGTTAAAGACAATTTTCACAACAATGGCTTAAGACGCCAAAGTGACCCGCATGTGCAGAAGAAAAGCATAGACATCACACAGTGGTACACTGTTTACGGAACTAATACTTGATGGATTATAAAAGTTATTCAGCACTGGGAGCCGACAGTATTGTCACAAGATCAGAAGATGAAGAAAGCTGGAAAAAAAAAAAAGAAAGCACAACTAAAGCACAATGACCTTTTGTGGAACATCAACGGCAATTTCTTTAAAAAAAAGTCTGTTTGGCTGTGTGGTCAGAACCAGGAGTGGTGGCGTTAGCATGGAATGCGCTTCACTGACAGATTTCATAATTCAGATTTTTTTCAGAATTGTTTGTTTGCTCTGGCTTCTTCTGGTGCAAATTATGCCGCATGTCAACGATGTAAAAGTTTGATAAAATGCAACATGACCGTTCTGACTGCTGGAGCTTTGAAAACTATCAGGTATGCATCTGATTTAGTTCCACATAAGGAAGTGGCACAGATTGGATTTGTTTTGGGTGAATATGTTGGATTTGGGTTGCATTTACCCGCTGTGTGAACGTAGCCTCATTTTGAAGTCTCCTAATCCAACTTTGATAATGAACCAACCTCCTTCTTGGCTTTAGTGACAAACCCCAGAGCCTTGTCCAGCTGGGGCTTGCTGATCAGGGCCCCCATGCGGGTGCCATCCAGCAGCGGGTCACCCACAGAGATGGCCTTGGTCCTCTTCACCACTTCCTCCAGGAACTGTGGCATGATCTCCCTCTGTACAAACACCCTGGTTCCATTGCAGCAAACCTGCACATTTCACACACACCTTGTAAGAGCTCACGGAGGTTGTCCTAGTTCAGACAGGCTGAGTGACACGAGCCAATACGGTTGGGATGCCCGTCAGTCTCACCTGGCCCTGGGTCAGGAAGTTGGCCATGAGTGCCCCCCTTATGGCGTTCTCCAGATCACAGTCTTTGAAGATGATGAGGGGAGATTTTCCTCCCAGCTCCAGGGTCACCTGCTTCACCCCCTTGGCAGACATCTCCATCACCTGAGAGGACAAGCAGCAGGGATGGAGTCAATCTAACTCATTTTGGTAAATCTAGGTGCTGCTATTCAAAAGAATTGGATGTTTTGTCAACTAGAGCCTCGTTCACAAGGCAAGACTTTTATGCCAATTTTTGTCTATATTCCCCCCCTTCCAAATATCTTAAGGCCACCCAGTTATCGCGATGGCTCTAAAAATGAGCTAAAGAGATATTCCTCTGTGTGTGGTGTAAATCACTTTGAACTGCCTTGTTGCTGAAATGTGCCATACAATTAAACTAGATTATTAAAAGTGGCATGGTCCACTCCGATATAAAGTCAGGGATATTCAACACGTTGGAATGTCTTAGCTTGATATTGCAGTGTGTGTGGTGTTCCTTGGGAAAAACAAGCATGGATCCTGTTGAATGTGACGGTCAGCCAATCAGAGGTGAAGGAAACATAAAGGGGAACCCTACATAAAGATGACAAGACTACTGCCATGAGTGATCAGAAGGTCTGGTAGACATCGGAGAAGTCTTTATATTTTGTCTCCGTTACCTTGGCCCACAAACTATTGCCATTGCTTCCTGCCAGTCGGCCATGCTTGTTTACTCTGAACTCTTATTTTGTCTTGAGAAGCTTAGCAAGATTTCCCACCAGAATGTAGTTGAGTGAAACATTCCGATGTTTCAATCAAACATTGGAAACACCTGTTATCAAGCTATAACAGGTTTGGCTCAGTACCAAACCTGTTATAGCTACAATGTTTTATCATCATGTATGGACTCTCAGGTTTTGAAAACAGGCTAAAACTTTTGCTGTGTGAACCTATTGTGCGCATACAACACATTTTTAGCATTTGTACCTTCTTGCCAGTTGGAACGCTGCCTGTGAAGGAAACCTTAGCCACCTTGGGGTGGTGGCAGAGCAGAGTGCCAGTCTCTGCTCCACCTTGGACCACACAGAACAGGCCGTCAGGCACTCCTGCCTCTTTGTAGATCTCAGCCATAACCAAAGCAGTCAAAGGAGTCATGGGAGACGGCTTGAACACCATGGCATTACCTAGAAAAAACATTGTTTTACTCCCATCTCTTTTATCAGTGACTTCATGCAAAAATGAGAGTTTAAAGTCGCCGCTGTTTACTGACCACAAGCCAGGGCCGGAGCTGACTTGGTGACAGAGATCTCGAAGGGGTAGTTGAATGCCCCGATTCCCACGCACACCCCGAGGGCCTCCCTTCTGGTGTAGGCGAAGGCTCCGCCAGGAAGCTGGATGTGCTGACCTGGAGTCACAGCACAAACCCACATTCAGACAAACAGAAAGTACGCTTTGAAACACAGAGACATCACCGCACCCACCAGTGAGTGTCCCGGCCATGCCGGCGAAGAACTCCATGGTCTGCCAAGCGACGTCCACATTCCCCAGGGCTTCGGTGATGCACTTGCCATTGTTGATCACTTCCAGCTTTGCAATTTTCTCCCTCCGTTCCTGTTTGATTGGAAGCAAAAATGCAGAGTCATTATTCAGGAGGATTTTGCACAAATCCAAAGGAGGGGGGGCTTCCTGTTAATGAATAACTAGTGTCACACTGCGAGCTTGCAATAGTCAGCTCCAATTTAAGTTGCACAATAAGGACAGTAAAAGTTGGACAGCTTCAAAGCCGCCTGACCGGCTCACCCTGATAATGCGGGCGGCCTCAAGCATGACCCGAGCCCTCTCCATGCCAGACATCTTGCTCCATTTCACGTAGGCAGAGTGGGCACTCTGGATGGCTTCCTCCACATCCTCCGCCCCACAGGGCACCAGCTGGCACAGGACACGGCCTGAGCAAACAGGAAGGCAAATAAGCTACAGACAGATTTTAGATTTTCCCCCTATTTCTCTCCCCCAGACAGTAGGGAGAAAATTCTTAAGTTGCCACGCCCCACAGCTCTGAAGTTAGTATCTTATCTGTAGTTTCAGACTCTAAAGGACTATTTCACAACTTTTGAGTTTCAGATTGACTTTCTCTAGTTCAATGCCAGAAAGAAAGATTAGTTAAACCTGGAAAGAAAATTTCCACACTGAACAAAAAAAAAAAAACATTTTACATTTACAAAACTGCACATTTCTATTAGTCCAAGTCCCTTTGGTTTCTTTACCATTTACTTCGAGGAAAACTTAAATGGTCAGTCTGGTCAACTGAGGCAATGATTGTCCTAAACTAAATAAAGTGCCTTTAATAAATTTCCTATGTGTGAAAGTTGATTTTGTTTGCAAAGCTCCTGCAGTAAAATTCCCCTTATTTGGTACTTTGCCAAATAGAATAAATGATTCACTGATTATAAACTCTCATATGTAAAGTTATGATTTAGCCCATAAATTCAGTGAATGAAATTCAGAATTTTTAAATTGATTAAAGCCAAGGTAGAATATGGGTGAAAAATGAAATGGGACAATCTAATTCTGTTATCTAACAGAAAACAAAAGTGTTTGAACACCTGGCCATTCTTTCATTTTGTGTTCCACCTATTGCACTTAAAAAGTTGTCATAGAAATACTATAATTCAGCACCATATTTCTCCCCACCACAGGGGCGTGTATAGGGGGGAAGTGTTAAAACAATTCTAAGGGCCCCTGACCGATAGGGGGCCCTCCACAATTTATTTATTTATTTTTTGTTCATAGAAATTAAAAAAAAATAAATGGGGCCTTGTCAATTACGAAATTAATCATATTGTGTTTTCTAAGATTGTTTTCAGCAGTAAAAATGTAATGTTCCCACTGGCACAACATGGTGACAGCTTTAACAAATATAGAGAAAAATATTTTTTTATTAAAGTTATATACTCCAGCTTGAATAAAATGCAACTACATAGCATTTCTTGAGAAGTCTGGATTGCTTTATGTGTATTTTACATGTTGCTTTTGACTGTTGCTCCTGGGGAGAGATATTTCAGTAATCTAAAACTAATAGAGAAAATGTAAGCAACCTACTTGCATACTCTATGCAGACTGTTGGATGTAAAATCCATGAGCAGTAAATATTGTGCTAGTTATCAGTATTGAACCAAAGAAAGCAAGTTGCAAGCCTTTAAAATTGTGATGCTTTTTATGGGTCAAAAAGACTCCAAAAATTTTAACAGCAGCTGCGCATGGGGGGCCCAAACTAAGTTTTTGTCAGGGGGCCCAAGATTCCTGGCAGCGCCCCTGTCCCACCCTAAATACACACTATGCATTAAATACATCTTAAATGAGTGCACAATATATATATATATATATGTTTTAACACTATTTCAACAACAGGGAATGACTAACATGAGATTTGAATTTTTTAATCAAATGTATTCAAAAGTATAGTTTAAATGACTGCCAAAAGCACAAAACTCAAAAAGATATGTTTATAGTAAAAGGTTTAGAAATTGTTGAGATAATTATGCAAAGGATTATCTTTGCATTAAGATAGTCCTTTGTGTAAGCAGTGCAGTTGCTCTTTATTTCAGGTATCTCGAAGTCTGAAATAAAGAAGCCCATAGAAATCTAATAGTACAGTTACATTATTAGACTGACGATTTACAAAAAGATGCCAAATGACCGTCAGGGTAACAAATCACAAGCCAACTTCAGCGTCGCCGCCTCTCTCCTAAATTCAACTCCAGAGCAGAGATCCTTACAAACCAAACTAAACCTCTCTACACTGCGCTGTTGTTCTGCGTGTCACTTTTTAATATGCATTACCACCAGAACAAAACTTTTAACATGCATTACCAGTTGCGGGCTCGAAAACGGGCTCGGTGTTTTTCTCCTCCCTGGGCTTCACCCGTTTTCCACCCCAGAAGTTCAGAGGCTCTGTAACCAGCAGGGCTCCAGTGGAGGCTCCGGACACCGTGTCGAGGATTGACTGGGCCATTTTCACACAGACTGTACCTGAAGGTTTCACAAAAATATCTCCATTACGTAACATTAGCCTGCGAAAACAGAGAGCTAGCAGAGCATATAAGCTAGTTTAGTCAAAGAACGTGACACAGGAGGACAGAGTGCGCGCGCTGTTATTGTTGCTGATAAAAGTTATTGTAACTTTTTGGAGAAGAAAACTGTAAACTGTACCGTTTGTGTCCTGCAAAGAAAAGAGCTGCAAGATGGACGTCTGGAAAGAGAGGAAGGAGGATTCTACGGCCCTTTTAAGCAGCCAGGACACACCTCTATTCAGAGAAACAGCTTCTCGCTTCTGTCAGGCTTATAAAGCTGAGCCAAAACAGGCGGACTTTAAACACAAATAACTCCGAGAAAGTTTAATAAACCCCGAGTCTGTTACATAATGCAAGAGAGTAGACAGGAATATGGTTCTACAAAGACACCTCACTTTAGTATGACACTGTTTATGGACACCGTGAAAAAAAAAAAAAAGATTTTTAAAGATATTTTTCTAAACTGAGTGAAACACAATACAATGCAAGTGAGTAGAGGTGAGGAGAATTTAGAAAGAACCAAGAGATAAAGAACTGGGCGAGTTATATAAGACTGTAAAAGCAGCTGGTCTCCCAAGATCACATCTGCATGAGAGCACAGGATGATTCATCAACTTTTTAGAAGTCTTCTAAGTATCATTTTATTCGTAATGTGCATTATAATGTTGTGTATTATGAAACCAAACAACTACAATAAAATAATAAATAAAAAAACACACCCTCTTTATTAGTTGTGTTTTTCTAATCAGAACACAACGAAGATGATATGATCCACATGTTGTTTTTTTAATTAATTCAATCTAACCTCACGCAAAAACACTCAGACACTACTACTGTCATTTTAAAAAAATTAATGCAAAACAGAAAATATGTTTCTAATTAGATGCATTATGAAATAAAACACATGACTTTGGGAACAATTCCCTTTTGACAGATGAGACTAAAGTAGAAATGTTTGGTCATTAATACACACAGTTGATAACCAAGCTCAGCATATCAGGACAAACATCATAGTAGGAAGATGAATGATTTTTTTTTTTGTGGTTTGTGTTGTTTTATGTTCTGTTAAGGAAAACACTGAGCAGATGGAAGCAGTGCTGATGTTCACCTTCACCAGCACCATCTATCTTGTAGAACAGCAACTGATACAAGTTGCTGTATCAACTTGATAAAGAAACTTTGATACATTTTCTTTATCAAGTTGCTGTGATAAAGAAAGTTTAAGAACTTTTTTTTCTGCCATGGTTGTTTTAAAGAAATCATTTCATTTCAGGGCGAGCATACTGGTCCAAATGTAAAATTATTTTTCTTTGGATGTGACTCTGTGATAATTCCAAAGTCTGAGATAAAAGTCGAAAAAAAATTTTGGACATATTTACCTTGTCACTCACATCTAAACGGGATGCAAAATAAAAAAAAAGCAGAGAAATATGACATAGCGGTAAAACTTTTATTAATATGCAATTTACTCAAAATAGAGATGATGACATTCAATAATACTGAAAGGCGTTCAGACGTTATTGTGTCAATAAACGATTAAAATCTCAGACCGGTCCGTGTTGTGAGGTGAACACGGTGTGAACTGCACTTTTCTATTTTCTCCTCTACTTTTAAGTTAAATATTACAAAACACAACAAGAAATCAAACAACGCAGTAGCTCCAACAGGCAAGACATTCGCTCCAGCACAAACAGTTCCATCAATGCTCTGATGGGGTCGCCACGGTGACTTGACAATTAGGAAAACTTGGCCGCTTGGGGCGGAGGTCCCAGGAACCCCCCTGCCTGCTTGGTGGCGGCTCTGGAGGGGGCGAGTCCGAGCATTTTCTGAATGTTCTGGAAGGAGGACAGACAGAAAAATCAGTTTTTCACAACCTGGTAGAAAGTGATGGCTCTTCACGGGTACTTTTGGCAGATTAATTGACCAGATTGTGGAATTTATAGTATTTAACTCAACCACAAAAAAATCTAATTTCACATTATTCGTCATAATAAATATTTGGCAGTAAGTACTGGATATTTTGGCTATAAGTTTATTCCTCTGACTTACTAATTTGATCAGGGACTCATGTCTGATGAACAGCTGTTTAATAGAGACTCCACTGACTGGAGAACGATGAGTTAGGCTTGATGATGTATTGAAATATATAACAAAAGACATAAACTAACTGCATACTATTTTATAACTATTTTATAAAATAGTTATATTTTATAAAACTATTTTATAAAAGCTTAAAACTTCTTTTAAGCTGTAAATAAATTGACAAACCTTTAAATTATTTTAATTTGATATTCAGAAACTCTGCAAAACATTCAAAGTTGGGTTATTCTTTATATATATGCTTTTACAAATTAAAAGTCAGTTGTTTTTTGAACTAGGAAGCAGTTTCCAATGGAAACCAAATCTTTTCCTGTGGTTAAATTCCTCATCAAGTGACCCAAAACTACAATAAACATAAATGATGAGAGTTACTGAAGCTTAGAAGCAGTGGAGTTTCTTTCACTCTCATAACTTCACTGGTTTATTCAGGGTCAAAGGTTGAAATGAATGAATATTGACTTGAAGATGGGAGTCAAAGGACGTATGAGGCCGATGCAGAGATGATCTCTGTTAAACTCACACCAGCTCAGTTAAACTCACACCAGCTCAGTTAAACTCACACCAGCTCAGTTAAACTCACACCAGCTCCTTCTTGATGATGCAACACTGTCACTGATCCAGGTGTTTTCAGACAGTCTGCTGCTGATAGTGGCACTTCATCCACAGTCATCATGACCAAGCGCTTTTAACGATGAGACCAATCCCGTTCTGGATCCAACATTTTTAGATTTGGTTTTTATGTTTTGAAACACGATTTAGGGGTGCACTGATCACCTTTCTTGCTGAACTACAATCTTTTAAAAGCCAATTTTGGCTGATGCCAATTTTATTCTTTTGAAACGTCTCTAAATATAGCGACAGAGTTGGCAACAGTGGGGTATTGTAAATATTGAAGCAATATCAATACTGGATATCGATATTGGGCCAGATTTTCACATCGGAGCATCCCTAGTGATTCGTGCTGGTTTGTCACATCTTTACCCGTGCTGATCCACTGACATAAAGTCACGGGATCAATTTGTGCCATGACAACCACTTAGTAAGCAACAGAATATCTTTAAAGGTAAGAAAGTGTTTTTCTGGATTATCTAAAACACAATAATTACCTGTCTGATAGACATGGTGCAGAGGATGTAGAGGAAGATGAAGGAGCAGTCGGTGTAGTCTTCGCCCAGTAGGTTGCGGTGCGACAGCCCCTGAATGTAGGACAGCGGCACAAACGGCAGCTTAGCCACAACCCTTCCATCAAAACTGCCAAGAAGAAAAACAACAAGACGTTTTAGTTTGCTTATTGCACTTAATTAGAAAACTTTTATATTGTTTCATTTCTAAGTAGTCACTTCTGTTTTGATCAAAAGTGGAGCTTACATGGAGTTGAACATGCCCATCAAAGCTGTGAAGCAGAAGCCAATTGCGAACATGGACTTCATGCGCACCTAGGAACAAGCACACCAATGAAAAACAATATTTGACTAAAACTACAGGATCCATGTTGACGTATTATTCAACAAGGCAAGGACAGGTTAGCTGTCATAGGCCTCACCATAGACAGGTCTCTGTTGTTGTTCTTCAGCTTCTCTTCCTGTCTTTCTGTAACAGAACACGGTTTATTTTAGAGCTGCATGGTGCTCTGGGATACGCCATCACATAATGTAATCACACAGAGCGTTACAGAGTGTCTTAAGTTTTTCATATCATCTAAAGCACTTAAATTGCATGTAGAAAGTGATGGGAACATAGTGATAGTTACAGCAAACCAATGCCATTTGTGAGCTGGTTCCCATGACAACTCATTGACTTCTTACCGATTTTCTTCTTCTGCTGGCGTCCCGCAGACTCGGTGATGGTTTCTTTTTTCTTTTCAACTGAAAGCAGAAAAACAAGAGTAAAGAACAACAGTAAAGAGCCATCTCTAGATGTCAATCTTGTCAGATAATGGCGACCAGTCCTGGCGCACTTACGCTTTTTGCTTTGTTTTTCCACCTCAGCCTTTAGCCTCTTGTACTTTTCAGTTCGATATACTAAAACCCAGGTGATCCCTGCCAACAGAGCAGAATATGTACAAATGTCACAAACTGTATTCTCTTTCTTAAAATAAATGATCACTGTAGATATCTACTTTATCACATACATGTTTATAAGGCTTCTTCTAGTTCACTAAGCCTTTGTCTAGTGTTTTGAACTGATCTCAATGTCTAACTAATCAATGTCTTGCACAGATTTCTGGCTATGTCACAAAATATAAAAATAATTTACATTTTATTTTGATGTTGATACACATATTATCAACATTGCATATTATGTTGATGTACACTTTTTTCAGTTTCCAGTTTGATTTACTGTAGATTTTAGTTTCATCCACTGGTCCTATATCTGGCGTGTGACCCATGTGACCCACGGGCTTCATACGTTGATGCGCCCGTCACAGGTCCGAGTCCGGCCTGTTGACCTTGTCAGCATATCTCTCACAACCCATGTTCCTGTTATTTTACTTTCAAACAAAGGCCAAACAACAACAAAGAACTACAGGGGTTGGACAATGAAACTGAAACACCTGGTTTTAGACCACAATAACTTATTAGTATGGTGTAGGGCCTCCTTTTGCGGCCAATACAGCGTCAATTCGTCTTGGGAATGACATATACAAGTCCTGCACAGTGGTCAGAGGGATTTTAAGCCATTCTTCTTGCAGGATAGTGGCCAGGTCACGACGTGATGCTGGTGGAGGAAAATGTTTCCTGACTCGCTCCTCCAAAACACCCCAAAGTGGCTCAATAATATTTAGATCTGGTGACTGTGCAGGCCATGGGAGATGTTCAACTTCACTTTCATGTTCATCAAACCAATCTTTCACCAGTCTTGCTGTGTGTATTGGTGCATTGTCATCC
>CAEFZX010024580.1:0-51928 GCA_903066825.1 Alfaro cultratus
CCATCAATCATCCATCCATCCATCCATCCATCCATCCTCCAACCATCCATCCATCAATCTATCATCCATCCATCCATCCATCCATCCATCCATCTATCATCCATCCATCCATCCATCTATCATCCATCCATCCATCTATCATCCATCCATCCATCCATCCATCCATCCAAACAGTTTAACCCTAAATAAGAGAAGTGAGCACAGCTAATTTTGTGAGTGAGAATGACAAAACATCTGCTCAATTTTACAGTTTTGATCAAATTTTCCACTTTAAGGATCTCTTAACATTAATATAACCACATTTTATTGCTGAAATGATCAATTATTACTAAACCATGGCCTTTAGAATACTGAAATTCTCTATAACCCACAAAAAAGCTGAGATGACATATTCCACAAAGAAAGGAACCATCACCAAGTGGATAATTTTTTATGTTAGCTTATTTTGCAACTGAAAAAAAAAGAAAACATGTTTCTGAACAATAAATGAATGGAGGCACAAATAAAACATGCAAAATATGATCAGTTATAAATGAGAAGCAATGTTAAAGACATTAAGCTATTACACACCTCTCCAGGATGTTACACAAAACAAAAACAATGGACAAAGTTACAAAGACGTGTTGACTTTAGAATATATTTTTGAAATTACTTAGAATTTTTGATTGCAAGTTTAAATTTGAAGAATTTTCTAATTCAGCTCCTGACATGACTTGTTTTTCTTTTTTTGACGACTGTAATTGTCATTTTATTTTGATGTAAAAACACAATTTAAGTCAAATGACATGGCAGATCAAATTTCTTTGAACAAATTTTAAATGTCATCTAGAATGTCATTAAATTTTTCCTTTATCAGTTGTGGATAAGGAACAGGAGGTCTAGTATAGTGAAATATACAGACATTAAATGCATTAAGAAATGTAATCAAATGTTTCCAGTCCATAAATGCATAAACTAAGTTTTTTTGATGCAACTCAGAAGTTGGGAAGATATTATTTGAGTCATACAAGGGGCTAATCTTGTAGCTTGTTTTCCTCCCACTGGATAGAAATGAATAAACAGTGAGTCACATCTATATATGCTTCACCAAAACAATAAGATAAAATCTGAGTTCAACTCTTACTATTTTAACCCGTGAGGTGTGATAACCCCAAAAATCTGCTTAGGAAGGAAAATATAGGCTCAAATATAGGCAAACTGAGAAATTTATTCTTAATCCCTTTTCTTTACCTGTTTTCATAAGAGAGAAAAAGGTCAATACAGATTTCTAGTTTTACCTAAAGTTTATCAGCTTGTAGTACAAATGTTTTTCCGTCTGTTAAGGTTTACACATGCAATTTAGTATAATTTTGGTCATTTTAAGGATGATCATTTCAAGCATTTTAAAATGGAAACTTCGTCATCAAATCTTTTAAATAAAATATGTAAATTTACTCAAATAATAAACAGCTGTGGGAAACATCTGCTCATTATGCCAGTCGTCTGCTGCATTCTGCATGTGTGTAAGCCAGACATAGGATAACTGAATGGGGTTCATTGGCTGACATGCAACTCTAACAGGCCCATAAACAACTAATGGTCCCCATTTGTGTTAATTAATGTAATGTCTGCTGAGCTAATATGAAATTTAACGTGATCTTTAATCTGTGTTTCTGGTTCTCTTCCAGATGGAAAGTTCTTGGAGAGGAGAAGACGATTGACGTCATCACCTATGAAGAGCCTGGCTGAGGCAAAGTGACAGCAGCTGAAAGTTCCCTGTCCTACAGACAATAATAGTCTGAAATAATCTGAAAAAATAAGGTCCAGATCAATCAAAGAGCTTGGTTTTCCTGAGCTGTCCAACAGCTTTCCTTTCCTTTTTCCTCCCACTAACCATTGGAATGGATTCCAGTCTGTTCCCAGTAATGCTTCCCCTTTTCCCTTCCCTCATCCTGATTCTTCTGGCTGGGCCAGCCATCCTGACCCCATCAACCTCCAAGGAGCTTCAGGTGAGAGGTGAGAGGACACCAAGGAATGCTGACCAGGACGCCATCAAGGTGATTTAAGTTATCACTAACTCTCAATGGCCACAGAACAAAAGCACAGAAGTAATTAAACTAAAATTTCAGGATGGATTGAGTTCCTGGCCAAACCAGCAGCCCTTATATTTGTGCAGTTGTGTGAAATGCATTTATATAGTGGAAAATTCCAATAATAAAATACGTCTTCTGATAGTTTAACCGGGTTCTGTTTTTACAGGTGGTGATCTCTGAGGGGTGTTCCTCTCACGGGGATTCATCTGATGTGAGCCAAGGGGGTAATACAAATTAATTTGGCATTAGCTATATATTTAGCACGATGACAACAGTGCATATAATTGGTTGAAGAACGGATTTTTATTCTTCATCACAATTATCACGTTTCTTTTTACCCCCTCGTTTTAACTCATGACAGTTTCCAAATGTTTCTCCTCAGGTAAAGAAATTGATCTGACACCTGGCTCTCCTCTGGTGCTGACCCATAAGATCAAACTGGTTTCATCAGGGTCAGGTTCTGGGTCTTGTGGATGCGATGCAGACTTTGCTTCTTTGCGGGAGCGATTAGAAAGTCTGGAGCGGGAAGTGTCTGACCTTCGGGGGAAGTGTGGAGAAACAGGAGGAAGCTGCTGCACCTCAGAGAGCAAAGGTCAGAAAGGTTGATTTTTTTTATTTTTTTCCCCTGAAATTCAAAACTTTAACTCTAACTTTCAGTCAAATGTGCTGTTTAACAAAAGTGGGGTTGGAAGTAAAATAATGTGTTCACAGGTCAAAAGTAATTTATTTCTTAATCTTATCTTGTTATATTGAGCTATTTTACACAGAACATCTGTTTGTGTTTTTTACTGCTTACCTGTTTGGCTTTAAATTAGCATGACTAAATGCATTTCTATTGACCATATAATTGTTCAATTTGACATCAGGAAAACAAACTGGCTTAATGGAAGCAAGTCAATTTTGAAAAAACTCTTATTTTGACTCTAGGTGTTTTTTTGGGCCTTATTTGAAATTGTTTTGTTTCTCAAAACTGCCATGGAAACACTTTCTTTCCATCACATGAGTCTCACATGATCAATAACTGGACAAACTCATTTTGTTAAACAAACAAGAAAATATGTTTTTATTTCAATATACTGGCACCCTGTCCAGTGTTTACCCAACCTCTCACCCAGTGCCAGCTGTAGATGGGCTCCAGCCTCCTGCAGGATAGAAGGTTATTAACAATGAATAGTTGGACAGATGTTTCTAATTTTAGATACAGAGTTGTATTTTTTCATAATAGTGTATTACATCACAAACATAAGAGATATTGTTGGAACATCTGAATCTTTGATACTGGCCTCACAAATGAAGTGTATTTTTTATTTGTGAGGCCACCAACAAAGCTACACCGATTTGGCATTTTGATCCTTCTAGAATACTTTCTCACGCACAAATTTAAAAATGCTTAGTAAACAAGTTGTATTTATTTTATGCAGCTATAAAGCTTAACAGTCTCTGGAAAAAAAGAAGTCTGGAATGTAAGTGGAGAGCAATGAAATGCTTATGAGGAGGTCTCTTTTAATTTTCCTAATCAACCCAATCTGAATTTTTTTCTAGCCTAATTAATGCAACAAAATTAGATTTTGTGTTTGACCTTGTAAACCTAAAAAAAAAACAGTTAGGTAATTCAAATGTTGAAGCTACCAACATACGTCTGAAAGTAATAACTCTTTCTTGGTAATCTATTATTGTAAATAATTTAGTCATCTAGATTTAAAAACACAGTGATGATTGATCAAAAACGTTTTCTATCCATTTTTTTTTTGTAGAATATTTGTCATCGAGAAGACAAAGTAGACCTTTAAAAACTATAGCTTAATTTATGGCCAAATTCTTGCTGAAGCATTTGACTAATAACATGATAAACTGCCAGAAATCAAGCTATGAGCTAATATAGTTCAGTTTATTATCCACTTTGCTTGATTTTGTCTTAGAAGGAAAAAAATTGAATTGGGTTGTAGTTTAGGTTTGAGTTAGTCTTCAGGAAAGGATTTAAGTAAATGTACTGTGAGGTTATGGAAACACAACTTGATCTGGTGCTGCTGTGTGTGAGTGTGCTTGTGTGTTACCCCTCAGTTCATTGCCCACAGTGATCTCAGTCTCTTCTCACACCAGTGGAGTTCCTCCACCCTCAGTTTCAACAGCAGATACACACAAACCCACACACGCACGCATACACACAAGCTCACGCATATACATATTTATATATTTTTGCATTTGTTCAACTTTATTCAACAAATCTAACAGAAACCTTTGTCTGGGTCTATCTATTTTCTTTAGGTGCTGGCTGCTCCATAAAACCAGAAAAGGAGGAATGTCCCAATGAGTGCAGTGATCAGGGTCGCTGTATTGATGGCAAGTGCATCTGCTTTCCAGGTTACAGCGGGCCGGACTGCAGCGAGTCCAGCTGTCCCGGGAACTGTAAAGATCACGGGAGGTGCGTGAATGGAGAGTGTGTGTGTGACCCTGGTTTCTCTGGTCCTGACTGCTCCCAGAAAGCCTGCCCAGACAACTGCAGCAATCGTGGGAGGTGTGTGAACGGCAAGTGTGTATGCAACTCTGGTTCCACAGGTCCGAGTTGTTCTGAAGAATCTTGTCCTAAAAACTGCAACAGAAGAGGACGTTGCGTTAATGGCCAGTGCATGTGTAGCACTGGATTCACAGGTCCAGATTGTTCCAAAAAGGGATGTCCTGGAAACTGCAACAGCAGGGGGCGCTGTGTCAATGGTAAATGCGTTTGTGACACTGGCTCCACTGGTCCTGACTGCTCTGAGGTCGCCTGTCCTGGAAACTGCAACAACAGGGGGCGCTGTGTCGATGGCAAATGCGTTTGTGACACCGGCTCCACTGGTCCTGACTGCTCTGAGGTCACCTGTCCTGGAAACTGCAACAACAGGGGGCGCTGTGTCGATGGCAAATGCGTTTGTGACACCGGCTCCACTGGTCCTGACTGCTCTGAGGTCACCTGTCCTGGAAACTGCAACAACAGGGGGCGCTGTGTCGATGGCAAATGCGTTTGTGACACCGGCTCCACTGGTCCTGACTGCTCTGAGGTCACCTGTCCTGGAAACTGCAACAACAGGGGGCGCTGTGTCGATGGCAAATGCGTTTGTGACACCGGCTCCACTGGTCCTGACTGCTCTGAGGTCACCTGTCCTGGAAACTGCAACAACAGGGGGCGCTGTGTCGATGGCAAATGCGTTTGTGATGATGGTTTCACTGGCAAGGACTGCCAGGAAAGAACATGTCCTAATGACTGTAACGACCGTGGGAGATGTGTAGATGGAAAATGTGTTTGTGACAAAGGGTTCACCGGTACTGACTGCGCTGAGACCACCTGTCCGGGAAACTGCAACAACAGGGGGCGGTGCATTAATGGACAGTGTGTTTGTGACAATGGTTTCGCAGGTGCAGACTGCTCTGAAAAAACCTGCCCCGATAACTGCAGCAATCGTGGAACATGTGTTGATGGCCGATGTGTCTGTGAGAGCGGCTTCTCTGGCGATGATTGTTCTGAATACGCTTGCCCTGAGAACTGCAAAAACAGGGGGCGCTGCATCAATGGACAATGTGTTTGTAATGAGGGATTCACTGGTGAAGACTGCTCTGAAAAAGGTTGCCCCAACAACTGCAACAACCATGGAAGATGCGTGAATGGGAAATGTGTTTGTGATGTCCCATTCACCGGACCGGACTGTTCTATTAGAGGTTGTCCCAATGACTGCAGCAACAAAGGGCGATGCATCAAAGGACAGTGTGTTTGCCGGCGAGGATTTACTGGACCGGACTGCAGCCAGTGCAAAGAGGGCATGACTGGGCCAAACTGTAACATTGGTAAGTCAGAGTCTCTGTAATTGTTATTTACTAATATAGATCTTCCTTATTGTCTTTTTAAGGAAGACATTAAAGAGTAGGTTTTGGTGCAGGGAAACAAGGAATAGTATAAGGTTTCTTCTCCTCAAGGGTACTTTCATTGGAATGACCAGTAAAAAATAGG
Organism: Alfaro cultratus; assembly: GCA_903066825.1. Lineage (NCBI taxonomy): Eukaryota > Metazoa > Chordata > Actinopteri > Cyprinodontiformes > Poeciliidae > Alfaro > Alfaro cultratus. Next base: position 6,055 of record CAEFZX010024580.1, read on the forward strand.
GATTCTCCAATGTAAAGTTGTGTCCCTAATACTGAGCCAAGTCTTTTTAGATTAGGCATTTGGTGAAAAAAAGTCTCATTACTACAATTCTTTAAAACAGTGTGAAGAGGCCCTAGTATGGCTGCACTTTTCTTTGCTAATATATCTGATTCCTCACCCTTCTCATGATCAGCCTGATGTCAGGAGACATGGAGCTTCAGCCCAAGGGCAATTAAGGGAAAAGTTAGAACCCCCAACATTAATTTTGCTGAAGGTCTTACAATCCATCTTTCATCAGATGGTCTTTATGCACATGGCAAGTTACACTCAATGGAAAGACTGTTTTACTTGGCACATAACTCATCTATGTGAATGCATTGAAAGGGATCAAATCCAAATCAAATCACTGACAGGCAAATGCAAATATTTTGTTTACAGCATTCTTTCTGAAATTGCATGTTAGTATTTTCTGTGTAAAGACAAAACCATAAGCAGACATAATTTTCCCTCAAAATTTCTCTCCAGGAAATTTTAAAATTCCTATTTCCTTCTGCTCTAGAATAAAATTATTTGTATCATCATGAGCCAGGTTACTTTGATCCAAGGCAGTTGCACTTTCTTGCTGTTGTTTTCAAGGGATGTTGCCAGGGTGTGCTACATAAGCTCTCATGGAGCCGGTTAAAGCTTCAGTCATTCCACTGACGGAACTGTTTCATTAACAGTGGAGCAGAACCAAGACCACTGCCCATAAAAATGCCTCATACTCCTGTGTAAGGGGTGTTTGCAATGCTCAAGTCAGTCACAAGACATGAGTGTGTTTCAGTGTGTCATGTGCTTCTCCAAATGTGTGCAAGCATTTACAGGACATGATGGAGGAATGCCCCACAATCTAGAGTCATCTGGTGGAAAAGCTAAGTGGGTAGCATAAACTTTCCATGTAATTTGTTATTGGAATTTGTGCAAAAATACTTTGATCTCAAAGAAAAGAAAATCAACATGGGAAAGAATACTGAAGAAAAATCTTACATTTTAAGACCTAACTATACACTGACCAAGATAAAGTTTCACATTTACACAAAAAATGTCCAGGCTGTCACTCTTATTTTTAGGTATTTGAGTGTAATGTAGTGTTCAAATGTAATCCTAACTAATATGTAAATACACAAGCATATTTACTAAATAACAAGACAAGTAGATGGAGTTTAGCTGAACATGCAATAGAGCATTTTGAAAGATTAGTTGAAGGTTTGGTTTAAATCAGCAACCAGGTGGCAAAAACACACGGGAACAAAATACTAAATAAAGAGTTGCTAAACTACTGAAAACTGCCTTTAAATTACAACATACTGTTCATTAGATGATGAAACGTTTCAGACTATAGGGCTAATAAAAGTCACAACCAGAGAATAAATGGCTGTCATTTTCTGGCAGATATTTATGTTTACATGATCTGATCTCAAAGAAAAAACTATTTCCTGCCTTTGAAAGTTTCATGGTTGTTGAGCTGCGTAAGCAAGGTCCTTGTACAAAGCTCAGTTGGTGCCATGGTTAGATGCATTAAAAATTATGCATTTTTAAAAATGTTTCTGAGAGAAGTTCAAGTGTGGCTCTCAGAGTTTTACTTGTGCTGAGCAGAAGAAGGCTTAAAATGGGTTTGTATGAAAAGAAAGGCAGATTTTCAGCCTAAACTAAGACCCCTTGTTATGCTGATTGCAGTCTAATAACTATAGAGTGGTATCTGTGAAAGAAAGGCTTAAAGAGCAAAAAACCCTTTCAAAAATCCCAAGCAATGTCCAAGGCTTGGTCCTCCCTCCAAAAAAGTTTTATTCTCTGACAAAGAAAATAAGTAGGCTGTCCTAAATGGTTCCAATAAAGCTGGCATGACAAAAAGATCTTGCTGGAGATGTTTATTTTATGCAGCACAGTGAATAGGGTTCTGGAGATCTTCACCTTAAGTAAACAATAGAGCTCCAGGTTGTGACTACATCTTATTATGTGGATATTTTGCATCAGACTTCCCTGTTTGACAGAGGGCCTGATCTGTATGACAATGACTGGGTCTTTCAATAAGACAATATTGCAGTTAATAATCCCTTCTTCCTGTTTTGGACTATATTGAACATTAGTGGTTCTTGCCTGAATGTTTTTCAGGCAAGAACTATGTCTCTATGTCTTCCCTAAAGACATAGAGAGGCTTATTAGATCACATTCACTTTTTTACACAATTCTAACTATAGACGACAAACTTGTTCACATACACAGCTGACAAATAAGTTATAAATCTATTTTTCTTTCTGTATTTAGTGGATGTTCAACAGTTCCAAATCAATTTTGTAAATATTTTGAGGATTTCAGTTCCAGACATTAGATTCTTTCGTGGAGCCATCTTCGTCACATGGAGAATCAATCCCACCAACCCTCTGGAAACACATGAAGCATTTCTAACCAAATCTTTGAAAATGGATAACGAGAGCAGGGGGGCCACTCACAACCGAATCCTACTTCACAAGTTCTTTTCATTTGTTTTTGGATTCTCATTAGGAGTATAAAAAGTTAGACTAGAGAATTTCTGGATTTTATTAGTTTGTGAAAATGTGCACTTTTTATTGATTCACTCTTGATTGAACCCTTTTAGAATGTCAGAATTATTTCATATGTTCACTCAAAAATATTTACATATACATTTCATTCATTCAATATTTACCAAAACAGGAAGAGACAATATATAGATTGATGCCTGTTTCCCCACTTGTTTTCCTGCAGAAACCTGGTGTAGATGTACATCTAGTTGCTTTTTAACCAGAACTTCACATATTTAAAGTAATGAAGACACTGTAGAATGATTTTTTAAAAAACTGCTTTCAGATTTCAGTGCAATGCTTTTGTGATATTCATGTTGGATTTGGATAATTGCTTACGGGAATATTACATCATACTCTCAGTGAGTGGTGAGTTTTCAGTTCTTTTATGAGGGCCTTGCTGCAGTAAAACAAGTCTGTGAATTATTATCTCAGTAAGCCATCATTTTGGTCAGTTATTCATCAGTGGGGGGCTCCACAGTTTGGAGATCCTAAACTTTTAGAATGCACTAAAGTTGTGAACGGAACTAAATTAGTGCAATAAACAGCTGGTGGGACTTTGGGTGGAGTTATTCTTCACAGATGTTGAATCTGTCTTCTGTGGGTGTGGAGATCTGAGGAATTTATGGAAATATGAGCAAAATAAATAGTCAGCATGACAGTGATGCACTCTTGATTTCTAACAAAAGGTTACTGGTATTATGTCTCTGCTGGAATGCCTCTTAACAATGTGAAATGTTTCTCCATATAAGGGAGTATCTGCAACTCCAAAAGTTTCAGACTCCCTGTGGAAGAGGAAGCAGAGGTTCTAACAGCTCATCAGCAGCTCCAGGGCTTCTCAGCTTGACAAATACATTTTACATTTGATGTGCAGTCTGCGACTCCTCTCATTCTGAGTAGTAAACTTACATGCGCAATTTGGAGGTGTGTGCATTCCTCTCTGCAAAGAAGCCTGGTTGTGGCACTACACTTATAGGTATGGAGATAAAGGATTGGTTATTTCCACTTTTTGCCAATATTCATGTCCAGGAGTGTTGCAATAATTATTTGGGATACTATCAGCTCAATGTTGGCATCAGAAGGTTGCAGCTTTGGCATGAAGTTAACATTGCTAGTTCATCCATTATTCTGCTATATCAGTCCAGTGTGATGGGATACAGTCTATATTTTTTGCCTCAGTCACATAAGTCACATCAGATGTTTATTGCACACCTGATTATTCATTTTTTACATTTGCTCTATTCTGGGTTTGGATTCAACCAACTCCTGGTAAAAGTATCTGTGTATTTCCAGTTTCATTTAAAACACAAAGACCGAATGTCAGCCACATGATCCAAAACCAGGCCTTGGTGAGTTTTAAATCATAACCCTGGATATGACTCTTAATGACAAAACCACCCTGCATCATCTGAACTGTATCCCTTTCAAACAGATCAGATTTGATTGTGTTTTGTATTCAATGTGCAGAGAAGCAGATGGCTTAAGATTTAGTTGATGGTTAATGCAAATGCATACATTTACTGACACATGTGTTTGGTAAAGATAGGCATCTAAGTACATTTTTAGAGGAGACTAATTAATGTCTAAAATAGGTCAGTTTGTTCCATAGTGGTATGCAGTTTACAGAGGGAATATGTTTCATGGTTCTCCTTTACTGCTGTTTAAAACAATACTCTGCTTTTCACTTGATTACAAAACAAGTTCTGAGAAAAAAAAGGTTCATCTAATACATAAACAGAATATTTATTTTGATGATTAAAGTACAATTACAGTTGCAATATCTGATTTTATAACTTTAATGGTTATATAAGGGATAATACATACTAAAAAGAAACAGAATCGTGGAGTCAGAACTGCTTTCTGTGTTAAAGAAAAGTATAAAGTTAAAGAACGGAGAAGAGGAACATTAAGCTGTTGGCAGCAGCAATTTAGATGATGCCACCCTCCAGGGAGGCATCACAACTAAAGTGAACGCCAGACCAGATGTAGCTTCTAGTAGACTAAACAAAAATGGAGTGGAAGTAGGAAGTTAAAAGTTGAAATAATAGCAAATAATGCAAGCAGGGGAGATACTGAAACTTTAGTATGTTTCCTTTTTGTTGCAGTGTTTGGTTTTTCACCAGCAGTGTAGAAAAGAAAGTCTTCATGTTAAACTGATTGTTTACCAGTTTTTATTTCCATTCTTGTTTCTCATGCTATCAACTGGTGCTAGTCATTTCACTTGGTTGACCACTATTGTGAAGTATAGTGAATAAGAATGATTAAAAAATGCTGACATCCAATATAATTAAATTTTTTTTGACTAGTTTGCATTACTCCCATAGATTGTTGTTCTGATCCCATCTATGGCAGTCAGTCCTTACTTTATTTCATTTCCTGTATGTCAAAGTAGGAAATGTCTGCAAGACATTGACCAATTGAGTATGATGGAAAGAGACTTAAAACTACTACAGGTGATAAAGTACTAAGTGGTGAATTATCTAAATGACCAGCACCCTAAATAGGACACATTACGATAAGCAAAGTAGCACAAGAAAGCAAAATAATTGATTTCTGAACTAAATCAATGGGAATACCTAATTTAGCTAAGTCCTGCTTTTGAATCCTTTTTATTTGAAGCTACAGAGCAAAGAATATTCACTGCTCTGAACAAGTTATTGTTGTTTTCTCTTTAAGCCATGGCGGGTGTGTCTCAGCTGGGTGTTCAGGATGTCACAGATTCTTCTGCCACTTTGATTTGGACTCAACCTGCTGTTCAGTATGAGACTTATCATATCACGTTTACCAGCCAGGTAAGTTCTTAACCTATTTTTACATCTCTCTCTGTCTGTCTATGATCCAAAAGTGTGTTTTGTGCATAATCCTTCAATTTTTATAAGGAATTCACAGAATTACTCCATCAGTTTTCATACTCCTCATTCCTTTGACTTAGCATGCCTTACGAAAAAATTTGTTCAAAACAAAAATCTAAAAGCTGTATACCACTGAATATCGTTACAGTTTACTTCCCTACATTTAACATTCTTAGACATAATTCAGAATTATTAGATGAGAGCGTAATCAAAGATTATTATTATTTTTTAATCTGATGTCTCTTTAGGATCCTTCAGGGAAAAGAAAAACTGGAGAAATCTAAAAATTGAGACAGATGAAATTAATAATGGTAATAATAGAAAAACCTTTGGATTCACAATAGAAGTTGCAGAATGTTCTTACTGTGAAGAGTTAGTATGGGAAGAAGAGAGCCTGGTCTTGTTTTTGTCTTTTGTCGCTGCATCAAACTTATGTTGGCTTTTTGTTTAAGCCAACAAAAGACTGGTCTTTTTCCAGGAGGAATAGCTCAGCAGTCAGAACACCTGTTTCCAAATACTTGCACCTCATTTATCTTCAGAACACATGCTGCATTTCCTGAGCGATTCTCCTCTAACCGGATTTTAGGGCATTTCCCTTCACTCGGAGGAGCTGTCTACGATTCAGCATGCTGAAAGGGTGTCTTTAGTGATAAAGCTGGCAGCTTAAACAGCATCAAACCATCTGCTGCTCTGGTTGTAACGAGAAGCATAAAAGTAAACATAGCAACAGAGTCTGAAGGAAACAGCTCAGTCTGTTGCTGAAGTTCACTAAGGAGACAAATCACAGACTGCTCCTCTTTTTCCCTTTCAAGGGTTATTGTTGTATTGCTCCCATAGCCAGAATAGTAGCATTTCTACATGCTTTGTTTAGCTGTAATTGATTAAATACGTAATCATTGTGACAAATGCTGTTTATTGTATATGTGGTAAACAAAATATGTGAATATAACTTGCTTAATTCAAAACAAACATCAAAAACATTATATTTAGAGGGTAATTTTGACTTTCAACATGTAATGATTGTTTGGAATATTTCAGAAATTAGTGGTCCACTGAGATTTTATAGCACGGCTATCTCTATTTCAGTTTTACAAAAAAAGGTTGAGTCAGAAAAAAGTATCCACGAAGCAGAATTTATGTGGATGAAAATGATAAATTGATGTCAGAGCAGAATGGGAATGCTGGTTTGCTATGAAAGAGAGGCAAGAGTAGTTCAAATAACCACTTGTTACAGTCCAAGTATACATCAACTCTGAAATGCAAATGAATGAAACTTGAAGCAGAATGGCCAGAATAGGCTCAACATTTTGCAGAGGAAACATGAAAACAATGTCTCTCACTGTGTGATGTCTTGCACATAACTACCAAAGCATCATTGTTTTAATATTATAATCTTTCTAGTAGTGTTGGATTATGAACACTTCTAGGACGATAATCCATATAACTTGGCTCAAGTCATGGAAATCCTATTTTTCTGACATAACAATGAATTAATCGTATTATAACAGTCGCCCTAATCACCAGCTAAAACCTCTCCAATATTTCAGGCTGATTGTCACAGGAAAATGATTTGGGAGATATTTTATTGCCACAATTTGATATCTGCCACGGATAAATGGGAGTTTGGCCAGGTACCAGCAACAAGTACCTAGTTAAGTGGCTGGTCAGTGCATACACTGCAGTTGCGACTCTCCTGTGTTTTCAGGCAAAATATATTGGCCCTAGGAGTTGATTTGTTTTGGGGGTTTTTGTGTTGTGTTTGAGAATCATGATCTCGGCACAACAGACTCGGATTCTGTCTCTTTTCAACTTCACGGTCACCAGCAGTAAACCCAAATTTATGCTTTGAAGTTTTCCTTTCAGTAAGTTCTCACAGATTCCCAACACGTTCTCCCGTTAACAGCCGGATATTTTTTGGGCTTCATCATCTGGACTCCTAAATCCCCAAGGACAATAAGTGTGGCAGTGAACATTTCTGAAACTATCAAACAATCTCAATCTCTTTTATAGAGTAAAGTTGTCTTTTGTAGGGGCAATAAACAAGGCAAACATCTTGATAGTATGTCATTTTTCTATACAGCAGTTAAAGATCAGCTCATGTATTAGGTACATTACAATTAGTTGTTGTCCAGCATGGTTTGTTCATAAACATGTGTGATGAATCCATTCCAGAGGACATTAAAGAAGAGGGAAATTACAACATGCATTTGTATGCATGGATAGAAAGAAGTAGAAAGAGAATATTCTTCAACCCGTCGGCGTTTACAGATAAACGTCGAGGAAAAATTCTGCTTCAGTCTGGAAGCTCTCTGCAGACACAACAAATTAGCTTTTAGAAACACTGATTGAAACGGAAAAGGCAACTGAACAAAGAAAACACTTCTTAACCTCACTTTTCTAAATTATTTAAATTTAAAACTATCACCAAGATGAAAGGGAAGCCACTCACTGTTTTAGATTACTGCACAAAGTCTGGACATTTTACCACCACATGGCACATGTTATTTCCTTTTGAACATTTTTTCCCATGCAAACCGTGTCATAATGTATGGTGATTATTTTCAAGAGGCAAGTGTTCGATCCAGCAGGGACTTTATGGAGGACTTTAAGACTCCAAATAGGTCTGGAGAAAACACACCCCATACAATACCTGGATGGTTGGATGGATGACTCAAATACAACCTTCTGTTATTAACTTTAAATATAGTTAAGCCTAAAATTATTCATACCCCTGGTAGATTTTGATTTAGAATTATTTCCAATCAACAGACATTTTATTCTATGTAAATAACATGTAATATAAAAGGAGTATCAACTTAAAAAAAATTAGAATTTTTATTTAAATTTTTATTGAACATTTTGAGGGCCCTAGAGGCCTTCAGTCATTAGTTTCTTGACAGGAAGGGCAAAGTGGGAAAGGGGATGATATGCAAAAAATGACTGGAAGTTGGGAATCAATCTTTGCATAGCTGTTATACATAAATCTGTCATTTTTTGTCATTTATGCATAATCTATGGTACAAAAATGTGATCATTATTAGCCAGGTTCTAGTGTCCTGGGACTAAGTCTAACAGTGTTTAAACTATTAGTCACTGACTGCCCTTTTTTGCTTTCATCACCTCTAAGTTGATCCTAAAATTATCATTCAAGACAGGAGGATAAGAACTCTGAACTCAGAGGTTACGTCCAGAACAATTTAGTCAAAAACAAGAGTAATGAATGACGTGAACTGCTCCAGCGAAAAAAAATAATAATAATGCAGATGTGAGATGCTTGTTGTTATGGAAATATGTAAACACTGTCAAAAACAAGGTGGCTGCCAGAGAGATGACATCACAGCCAAGGCACAGCTGTGACACAGGACAGGGCCCACGGATAGAAAGAAGTAGAAAGAGAATATTCTTCAACCCATCGGCGTTTACAGATAAACGTCGAGGAAAAATTCAGCTTCAGTCTGGAAGCTCTCTGCAGACACAACAGATTAGCTTTTAGAAACATGAGAAATTGTGTTTACTGTTTTTCTGTGTCCTGGTTACAGCATTAATCTTCCTTTGTTTTATTTTACTTATCAGACCTTAATGCAAACAGCAACAGACTGACGTCACAGTATAGTTTTTGTTTTATTTGTAAGGTTTTATTGGCTTTAGAGACCTTTATTTGAGAGTGGTCAGACAAGTCATCAGAAAGGTCATAAGGCCAGAACTCAAACCTGTGGCAGCTGCATTGAGGACTAAGACCTCCACTCATGTTTGTTCTTTACCCCTGTGACACCACAGTTTATTTATTTATTTTTTTTTATTATTCAAAGGTTTTCCTGTGGAGGGGACTATTATAGAAACATTAATGTACACCTTCTTAGGCCCTTAAGGCTTTTGTTTCTCCGAGTAAATAATCTGGTGAATTTAAAGAGCAATGCAATATGCTCCATTTTCTGCAAATGCGTTGCACGTGTTTCACTTGCAGTGGCTGCTTCACACCTGCATGTATTTATGTGACAGATTGCGCCAAGTCTATGAATTTACAAGCCAAGAGTAACTGATGCAAGTAGTTTAAACCTAATTTTACACCAACCACAGACACAACAGGTGGAAAAACAGCTAAAGAGATGAAGAGGTGGCTCTTTTCCCTTTTTGCATTTCATAAACATCTCCTGTCTTTCCGACTGCAGAGATACATACCGGTACTTGTGCTGTAATTAATATAATTACATGAAACTATAGCTGATCTCCCTCCAAATGCATGCATAACATTACTGAAGACACTAATCAGTTAAATATCTTTTATGCATCACAAAAATATTAAAGTCCCATACATGCACAAAATATTTATCTTTTTCATTTGTCAACATCTGCTCAGTTTTTCACTTAAAATATAGACACTTTACTGTGTTGGTTACAAAGTAAGGCAGTGTTGTTGCAGTATCATGACCTTAAAATTAGTCAAACCTTTTATATTCTATCAAATGTAATGAGCAGGATTACATTTTATTGTCATTTCTGGAATAAATATTGTGAGAAAATCCACTCAAAAGTTAAAGCTGGACTGGAAATCAATATGTTTTAGGGTCAAGAAATAAATATTCTTTAAAGTTTCCTATATAAATGTAGAAAAACATTTCTACACAGACAACAGTGCGGCATTATATTTAGTATATTTAATGTAGTGTTGTTTTATTCACATATCTTTTGAAAATCAAAAAAATTCTTAAACTATCATTGCTTCCTGGAAGACATTTTGAAGTTGTTCCTCGATGTAGTGCAACAGCCGACCATAAAAAAAAAAAGTCTCATCTTCTATGTCTGATCTCATTGTGTTTTTGGGTGTAACCACCACATTCCCTTCAAAATCTTCTCTGAGGGAGTTTTTAAGATAGGCCTTCTGAGCCTTTAATTTGTATCAGCTGTAACTGTTAGCTGTTTTTAAATTTTACTAGTTTCCTTTTTAGGGTAACAATGCGTTTTTTTGTTGCAATCCCATAGATAGTTCAATAGTGAGGCACTTCAGAACGATTCAGAAACTCCTGCTCATTTAGGGTGAAATGTATATATTTTTGCCATTAATTTGGTGTAGATGTATGGAATAACCAATGAATAATAACTTCCAATCCTTTGAAGTAATCAAAGAATATCTACCGTATTTTTCCGGACTATAAGTCGCTCCGGAGTATAAGTCGCACCTGCCATAAAATGCATAATAAAGAAGAAAAATCCATATATAAGTCGCACCGGATTATAAGTCGCATTTTTGGGGGAAGTTTATTTGATAAAATCCAACACCAAGAACAGACATGTCATCTTGAAAGGCAATACAAATAGAATAGAGGCAACAACACGCTAGTACGGTATNAACATAACATATTAAGAGTTATTCAGATAACTATAGCATAAATAACATGCTAACAAGTTTACCAAACCATCCGTGTCACTCCACATCACTAAACGCAATGAAATCTTCGTTCTGTGTCATTTTTAAACAGCTTGGCTAACTTCTTCTACCTCTCCGAAGGTAGAATAACACAGGCCTAGAGCGCCCTCTTGCGGTTTAGTGTGAAAATAACATGTGATATGATATAATAATGTGTAAATTTCCACACATAAGTCGCTCCGGAGTATAAGTCGCACCCCCGGCCAAACTATGAAAAAACTGCGACTTATAGTCCGGAAAATACGGTATGTATATATGTATTCATGTGATGAACAGTCATCAGCTTCCTCAGGGGAACAAGGAAATGCCAAAGGAAAGGAATAGTTACAATTTGGTTTTCTGAATAAAATAAAGTTAATTTGAATCAAATTGCAGGCTAAATTTAAAGTTTTATGTGGATGAATCACAAAAGCTAAATTTAGTAAAACTGATCATGAGTCTGGCAGTAGAAGCAGGTCATTCAGTTTTATTTAACTACTGTTAACTCAGTGCCAGTTTCCATTGGTGGTCACCAGCGGAAAATTTTATAGGAATACTTTTTATTTTCAAAGACCCTAAAATGATACCAAAAGTGGGAAAACTGTTTTCAGTTTGAGCAGAAGAACATTCAAGCATCATCAGTAAGTTTAAATAAAAAATATATATATTTCTACCACTGATCAAACTATATCTTACAACGTAGCATGAATTGCAGTATTGCAAATGCATTCAAACAAAGAAAAAGCCTGACGTTAGGCCGTCAGCTTGATTTTCCAGTGTTAATATGGAGTTTCTCTGTGACTGAGCCAACACTTTAACACCACAGGGCTGATTCTGTTTTAATGCATGTCTTGATTTTATTAGAAGCCTCAATTTAAATGATGTCACCCTCATTATTATGGAAATTAATGGATTTGCTTTGACACGAGGACACTGATCTGGGCAACCAGCATAGTGGCCAACCTAACAACCAGATGGTGTCCATTTAGAGTACAGCTCGGTATCCATTCATTAGAAAGCCATTTGCACTCAGCTGAGCAACTATTTAATATTGCAGCTTCGTGGAATTCATGGAAAGTGTTACGGTTTTGAGATGCAAGAACAGATCATCATCTTTTCATGTTACTACTTAAAGATTTTTGAAAGAGATGTTTGAAAACATGTAATGTCCAACTTCAAGCCAAGAGGAAAAGCGTGAGTCATGGATGTTTTAAGCTCAACATCATTGATAAGCTGCCACTGCTACGTACTCCTCTGTCTTACGCAGCTCCTAGATATGCTGCCTGTATAATAATAAAACACCAGTGTCTCCTGGAGGAGGTTTTCTGCTTATTCTTCATGGATCTCTTATGGATTTCCAGGAAACTCTCATGCTCAGTCATGTTTAATGGGGAGTGGTCTGCTCTCCTCGTGTGCACAAGAAGAACTTATCCAGACCCTGCAAATACATATTCTGATTTGTTTTTAACATTGTAGTGTAATCTTAATTAGATTAAATTAAATTTATTGTCGTTGCAAAGCCCTATCCAACTCAGCATAAGGCTTTCTTTCCAAAAAATAATCAAAACAAAAAAGTGGCTGTTTAAAACATTGTGGAAAGATTAACACATGCCTAATAAAACAAAACAAAACAAACCCCCTAAAATATGAATATTGTTTCCTGCATAGCCCTAGATAGCCATGCAACAAAGCGTGTACAATCTGACTTCTTGATCAGCACCTCGTTAGTAATAATAATAATAACTGTAAAGTGCACCAATAATTTAAGGTCATTAAACTTCTAGGAGGTAGATTCAAACAAGGGGATAATCTGTGGTTTTTACTTACTCCATTCTCTCTTTGTTTTGATTGTACAGAAAGAAAATGATCAGCAGATCACTGTACAGGTGGATGGAAGCCTGACCACCTTCACTCAAACGGGCCTGGCAGCCGGTCAGGAGTACATCGTCACCATCGTCGGAGAGATTAATGGCAGAAGGGGAGTTGAGAGCACAGCTGAATTTTTGACCCGTAAGATTCCTGTTGTTTGTTTTCAATTTTTTAAGGATGTCAACCACTTTGTGACCCCAACTTTAAACTTTTTCTTAGTTCTTTAAAACTATATTTTGGACATGTTTCAGGTTGATATCAAAAAATTTTTTATAGTTCCACTCAATGAAAATAAGCAATTGTGTCACAAAGTGGAATTTGAAATAAAACACATTGTACTGTAATTTTTGCAAATGCAAAATGTCCTATGTTTTGCAAATGTCCCATTGGCAAAACATGGAGTTTTGAGCATAAATATTTCAGCGATATTTTGACAAGTTAGAAACTATAACTTGCGTCTTTATCTTTTCCTTCAACATCTTCAGTTATCTCTGGTCCAACAAACCTCCAAGTTGTTAAGACCACCTCCACTTCAGCAGTAGTCCAATGGGAGGAGTCGCAGGCAGACATTGACAGGTACCGTTTGACCATCACACCCAAAGACGGAGCAGGGAGGTCTAAGGAAATGACCATAGAAGCTGGCCAAAACTCTGCCCATATTCAGCAGCTGGAGGCAGGGCGTTTGTACGACGTCTTATTGGTGGCGGAGAAGGGAGTGGTCCGTAGCCAGCCAGCAACTACCCAGGTAGTTCCCGGTGAGTAAAAAAACTTACTGGGTTAAAGACCGCAAAAGGCATCTGGTCAAAGTTTTCTCTTTAATCAATGTACAAACTGCCAATAACTTCAAATATCCAAGTAAAATATTTGTTTCCCAAGGCAAGTGAAGACAGCTGTGGTGTTGAGAAGTGAATCTATATGTGTTCAGACACCTCATTATTCCAAGCATCACAGCATATAAAACACATTACAGGAAAGTCTGCAAAAGTTAATAGAGCAATGCCCTAACCTCTCCATCTGTTCCTGAGCTCAGTGTGGATATTTTCTTCCCACCAGAGGAACAAACGCCAAGTCTGTCCAGGGAAAACATTGTTTATGTGTTAATTTTCTCTTTGCAGGTTCTTCGTCAACATGCCTTCATTTCTTGTTTGTGTAAAACTGGCAAACATCTTGCATATTTCTTAAATATGTCTTTAAAATTTTATAATTTCTACTAAAACATGCTTTTCTTCCTTTATTAGATATGACATCTTCTGGATTACTGCAACATATGATGACCTTAACACTTAATCCAAATGATCACTGCTCTCACATCTTTAGGCACAACTTTCCCAAGGGGTACCATTGAGGACTTGACCATGCAGGTTACTCAAGCACCAGGACAAGACCTTGGCAGCAAAAGCAGAGACTCCTCATCTTTTGTGAGTGCCAGAACTAGACCTCTGGTGAGCAAAGTGGTAGCAAGAAATGGCACCAGACCCAAAACTAGAAGACCTATGGTGACAAAGACTGGGCTGTTCCGTCCCAATGCAACCAGAGTTCTGCCTGGAGGAAGACGTTTTTTACCTGATTCTAAACACAAAAACCCAGTGGTGTTGAAAAAAGGTGAATCAAAAGAAACTGATGAAACTAAAGCAGATGTTCAGATCATCCGGGAGTCTGTGGCAGACCAGAGTGAAGAGACATTAAGTTCTGAGAGGAGTGGTATCCAAAGTCCAGCTGTAATCCCTGGGAAAGACTTTGAACCTTCGTCGCCCCCGTCTGAACCAAATAGGAAAAGTAGCTCAGAGGAACTGTTCTACACTGGCTCAAAAGGACAACCAGATGCTGACATGGCTAAGGCTGAAAATGATACTAATTCAGTGTCTTCCAAGCCAACTGGGAATATCCGAAGCCAGGAGAAGAAATGTATGAATAAAATTAAGGTAACTCACTTCAGATTCCCTTTAAAGAACATAGGCAATGGGTGTGGAGAGGATGGGAAAGGTTTGAGAAAAAATGCTTTAAGTTCTAGTAAAGAGGAAATGCCTACTAATCAGGAGAAGGGGCTTGATTTGCCACAAGACCCCTTACACAAACTAATAACTGAAACTTTTGATGATCTTAATATCACAACAATTTCAGTTCACCTAACAAGACCTCTAAACCTTTCAGCTGATGCAGAAATGGTAAGGAAACAGATTTTAAAGGGGTTTCCTTCACTCTTAACAACTTCATCATTAACTGCAAAATCATCCTACTTATCACCCACCAAGACATCATCATCTGATGCAAAACCACTTTCCTCACCAACAGATTTAACGTCATCATCACACCTGTCATTACTATCACCTTCCTCAAAAAAATCATCTGTGTCACTCCCCTCACCATCATCCCCCTCAACCACCATGGATGCTTTAGGTTTAAATGGAAGCAATGAATTGGATTCTACTTCCGACTCTGCACCTACTGAGGATAGTGAACTGCCAAGTTCAGAAGAAAGTGAAAGTTCCCCTTTCCACCGTGGTGATCCAAAACAAGGGTCCATACGTCGCCTTTACCCCAACTTTGACTTGCTTCGAAACAAAAGCCAACTAAACGTGAAAGTTCCCATCCATTCTCCTACTCATTTGAGGCACACATTAATAAAAGAAACAAACAATGTATCATCTTCACCATCTTTGTCTGCTTCAAGAAAAACAGCCTCATTGGAAAGAAAACGTCCTGTGAAAGACGGAAACAGAGAGCGAGATGGAATATCCAGAAACGTAACCTCTGGGGTGGGAGAAAGCCAGAAAAAGATGCTGACAGAACGTAGACATTTCCCTGTCCGTCGCCTCCCCCTGAAGGGTATATATCCACGTCGGATGCTTTCAAATCTTCAGAACAGAACCCGACCAATATCAAAGATTTTGACTCAACCCTCCCAATCTATAAATCCTGATGCAGATACCTTGAAACAACAGATGCTTCCCACTGAATTGTTAAAAAATTCCACATCTCATTCTAGAGAATCTGTACCATCTGATCTTATGCCTATAACTGAAGGAAAAGAAGGAGTCGGGATAAGTTTCCCCAAAACCAGCATCTCAAATGAGTTCACTCACACCCCAAGGGAAAGGGTTGCCCCTTCCTCCCTTCAGCCAAATCTTCGTCACCCACACCAACATGGCGAATCTTTGCAAAATAAAACATTCATGAACTGGAGACGTCGCCAAAATCTTATCCGAGGTCCAATACGCAGACCTTTCTTAGGGAAAAAGCAAAATGGAGGCCCTCTTACTTCTGGGGTCAAAACTAAAGAACTGGGAAAAGATAGTAGCAGTGAGAATCCTGAATCACAATCAGAAAACCTAAATACTCAGAGGCTTACCCATGGCCTCCAAAGTAATCAACCACGTGAACAAGTAAATGGCATATTAAGACAAAATGTCCTTATGCATGAACAGAAAACCAGTGCTGACAAACAAACAGAGGAGTCGGATAATGGAGATGATGTCCTGGTCAAACTGGAAGCACCAATAGATTCTGACATCAAAGAGAGACATGATACTGACAGGGACACTGGTGCCACAAATCAAAGTAGTATATCTGTCAAACCTGATTTTAAGCCCTCAAGAGTAGTCGCACTTCCAAAGAGACAACCCACATCCAGAACTGTTATAGGTGAGCATCATGGTTCCCAAAGTATTGATGGAATAAAAAAGAAAGAGTTTTCAAAAACAAATTCCAGTGTAAACACTGTTTTTGACACTGAAACTGAAGGGACAAAAGGTCTTGCTTCTGAGGCTTCTTCTTCTGGGGACGAAAGAGAACCCCTGAACTTTGTGGATGTGACAAACCAGACTTCTGATGGATTCACAGTGATGTGGGATTCGCCTGAAGGGAAGTACAAAAACTTTGTTATAAGTAGAACAGAGGTTGATGAAGATGAAAGTCAAAAACAGAAGCAAAATAAACAAGAAGAAGATAAAGATCCAGACACCAAAGAATTCTCATCAGAAAATGGAGGTGATGAGGACAATAACAAAGTACCTAAAGATTTTCAAGTCCCAATTGCCCAAAAAGGTGCAGTGGACATTCAAGTGCTGCCTGGTTCTGCTCGCTCCCACCAGTTTGAACATCTACCTCCTCAGACGGAGTACACCATAACCTTGCTTGGAAAAGGTTCCGGCATTCTATCCAGACTGCACAAGCTTGTCATCAGTACAGGTACTAACAATGGTGACAGGTAGAAGAACCACGTCACTGTTATTATTGTCAAGTCTTGATCCAAAGAGTCACTCTTGCTCTTATAATCTAGAACCTTCCATGAGTTTCAACCTATTAAATGTTATTTGTGTCATGTCTTCACAGTGTATCACGTCAATTGTCACTTTGCTTGACCACCACTGGATATATCTGCTTGCAATCAGATGCTCCCTACATTTCTGTTTCATAAATGTATTGTACTCTTGTAAACTGTCTGGTTTGCCGTCCTGTGTCCGTCATGTGAGCATATGTTCACTCTTACATAACCAGTTTTTTTGTTCCTATTATTTTTGAACATATTGGTGTTACATAGTCTGTTTAATGTTTTGTGTAAGTATTTCTGTTGTACACTAATTTTCCAGCTTCCATGAATATGTGAGATACTCATATTCATGAATGACTACATCATAATCACTACCTATCTTACAATAAAATCTGAGTTATTTGATGTCCACCTTCAGAAGTCATTGCTATAAATTGTCATTTAACACCCCAGAAATTGCAAGATTGATTTTTTTTTTCTGAAACTACAAATTGTCAAATATTTACTTTTTGATGATCAGTATTAAATATTTCTGATTATCTTTGAAACAATTGATAACATATAGATCAGAAATATCTATTTAACACAAAATACCTTGCAGTAAATATTATATGCATTTTAAATTTCTATATTGATCTAGTTTTCATAACGGTTTAATAAAAGTGTAAATCTAAACCTTACAAGGATCTAGTAATAAGCTTTGAGGAACACCTGTATGCATTCTGTATTTCTGCCTAGTTATCCAAATCTTTGTAAATAGTTTCTGTCCTGACTGACCCATTTTTCAATCTGATTGATTTTATGCGATTTTATGCGATCATCAGCTGATCATCACCCTAGAACGCCATTTATTCACTGCTGCTATGGTTTACTCTCATTTTTGGTAAGCTAACAGCCAGCTTCACTGACACCCCTTCATCTCTCACCCAGACCAGGGTAAGACCACAGCTGGTCATTGTACCTTTGGTCTATATGTTTAACATTTGTATTTAAATGTAAGAAAAGTAAAGGAGTTAAGTTACTCTGAGGTTAAACCATTTTGGGTGTCAAAAGGTAAATACTGTTCAGGTTCAGGTTATGTCTATCAAAAATTCATGATTTTACTTGGTAGAGTAGTGTTTTAAAATATTTTAAATATGGCCTCTGTAAGTTTTAAAAAAGGTCCATCTCCAGTGTTTAATTATCTTCTAAATAAAATAGAAATATCACAATAACCCAAAATTACCTTTAACACATTTTACACCACCCTTCATTTCAAGCTTGTTATTGTATTCATCTAATATGTAAATATATGTTTTTGTTCCCTTTTTAATAACATAAAAATAATTTCTTCTTCCCTGTGTGTCATTCATTCTTGCAATGCTTCTGTTTTCAGGAATTGATTGACCTGCTAATTTCTGTGTTTGCAAAGATTCATAAAGTTGTCATTCTCTCCTTTTCTGCTGCCCAGGAGCCATGATCTGCCTGAATTTGTCACTGTCTGTCTGTGTATAACTTGTATACTGTATATATGTTTGTGCTGTACATATATACACACAAACTTACTGGAGTACCAAAAGAAAATGTGTGAATGGATAAATATGATTGAGACAAGAGTTTTGGTCTTTTGCGCATAATCCATTTATCCGTTTTTCCCTTTTTCTTTAAATTCTCTTTTTCTTTGCATTTCTTTATTGATGTCTTTAAATGATCTTATATGTGTTTCTGAATTTGTCTTACTGCGTCATATATTCTACTGTTTGTCCCAACTTCCTTGCTTTAATGTATCTTTACTCTTGGCGGTTTTTGTCCTCCAGGACCAGAACCTCCGTCCAACATAATGTTCAGCAAGGTGACTGAAAACTCTCTGACAGTGTCATGGACAAAACCAAAAAGTTCTGTTGATGGTTTCAAAGTCACCTACACCCACGCAGATGAGGGTAAGACAAGAAAATGACTGAAAACAATCTTGAATATGACTTTTTCTCACTTCACCACATAATTTCTTACCTGAAAACATAAATAAATAAATAAAACTAATTGCTAATCCTTATTTCGTTTCTCGTAGGAGAGCCAGTGTCAGTGACGGTAGGCTCCCGGGACGCCACCCTCAATCTATCTCAACTGTCTCCAGGATCCTCTTATGAAGTCACCATCATCTCCACCCTTGGACTGGATGAGAGTGATCCAATTAAAGATACTGTCATGACACGTGAGTTCTGCGAGTTAAAAAAAATTTAAAATTCATTTCAAATATATAAGAACACTGAAATGATAATCTGTGGGACATGATGATTTCATTAGTGCCGTCCCAACATGTATTCCAACTTAACATTTTTGACAATAAATGAGCCGTGTGAAATTGTCTACACGAGTCGGTACTCTTATGTCATTCTGGATCTATTTCAATTTTCTGCTAGGCGGCTAGTTTAATGCTTTCTAACAGCTTGTGTGGTTGATTGAATCCAGACGGTGTTCTCTATGTGGAATTTTGTATCTTTAGGAAAATACTGCATATTCTTGTTTATAATTCTGCTATTTTCTCCATTTTTGTCACTCTTAGTGCCTGACCCACCCACTGACCTACAAGCAGTCAATGTGACTGATTCCACAGCATTATTATTGTGGCGTCCAGCTCTTGCCTCTGTTGATAAGTACAGCATTGTATACGGCTCAGGTACAGGTAAGTACTGATGGTGTCAGGCTGAAACATTTTTATGTTTTCTTCCTTATTTGGCAACTGTAGCTTGAGTTTAAATTTTTCTTGCATTCATTTTTTTGTTTTAAAAGCTTTGATCATAATTTCATCTGCTTTTCAAATAATGATTTTATGACTTTGACCGCATTACAAAGTCATGAGTTGAAAGTTGGTGGTTGTATGTTCTGGAAAGCTGAGTTCAAATTCATCAGTCACACCCAATTTTGTGAATAGTAACTTAAACATTAAAAGCAGGCTGAAAGATCTCAAAAACAACTGTAGTTCATCAGAGAAAAGGAATGCAGATTTCATGTTGACATCCATAGGTGACACAAACTCTTTTGGTAAGAGAGGCATGGCTGCAAATGGCTTTCTTTACCAAAAAGGCTTTAATGACAATTATGATCTATTTATTTATTGTTTTTTAAAATATTTATAGGTAGTACCGGCCCAAAATGCATGCGTTAAACTGATATGGTTGTGCTTTTTTCCCTGTGCAGAATCAGAAGTGAGGGTTACAATTTCAGGAAACGCAGCTGAGCAGCAGCTAAGCAGTCTTGAAGGATCCACCACCTACACTGTCACTGTAAGAAGTCAGCTGGGGAACCATGAGAGTTCACCAGCTACAGCCAGCTTTACCACCAAAAGCGGTCAGCAATCAGTCATACCATGCAGACACATGCACAACATATGTTTCTAAGCCAGAACTTCTATGCTATTTTCTTAATTATAAAATACTTGATTTAGAAGACAGTAATCAATTATGAAAATGAAACTTACACAGGCTCTGCAGGCTCAGGGCAAGATCAAAATGAAGCTCAAGATCTAAAGGCCAACAATGTGACCCCTCGGAGTGCTGTTGTGTCATGGATACCTTTGTCAAAGCCCGTGGATAAATACATATTGGTTTATAGGATCGAAGGTGAAAACCCACAGGTAGGAAAACTGTCAGTGTACAACTGCCTTTGTGTGTTTTATTTTATATTTTAGTTTCTGTAAACTGAGATTTACTGTACTTTACTATATTGTTATATGGCACTCCTTTCTATGACAGTTTTGTATAAAATGTCAAACTCGGCCTGGAGTTTGAGTCTGTAGCTTTAAAAATATTACCTTTTCCCAGTTTTCTTCTTTATAACGGGCATGTTCATCCTTTTGCTGATAACTCTTGACGTTTTACATTCTGACAGGAAATTATTGTAGGCTCAGACCTAACACAGTACAAGCTGACCAGACTGAATCCTGGGTCTCTGTACATTGTGGAACTACGGTCTATAAGGGGAGGACAACTGGCAGCCAGCAGCAACACTGAATTCACTACTGGTACCTCCGGTTATTTTAAGAGTCCTGATTATTAACTGATAAAAAGTTTGTCTCATTACAAACTTCTTTCTCATAAGGCACACTGAAGTTCCCATTCCCAACTGACTGCTCTCAGGAACTGTTGAACGGTGTCGTCTCTTCAAATGTGGTGGAGATCTTCCCTCAGGGGAAACTTGGCAAGTCGATGAACGTTTCCTGTGACATGGAGACGGACGGCGGCGGTTGGACGGTAGACTCCGAACTGTAAACTTCAGGAATCAGGAAGATGTCCTTGCATTCTGTTATATTTAGTTTCCCCTTCTTTATGTTTCCGATCCATGTCCAGGTCTTCCAGAGGAGGAAGGACGGCTCGGTGGAATTCTACAATGGCTGGAAGGATTACGTTTCAGGCTTTGGAAAACTGAGTGGAGAGTTCTGGCTTGGTGAGAGAAACTCTTCACAGTAATGAAATGTTTATTAGGTCAGAATGCATGACAGCTTACAGACAATCCTAAAAAGTGCCGGTAATCTACAGTAATAGTTTTTCTTTAACTCTTTAAAGATTTTATCATCACTTTTCATTGACAAATTTTTTAAATATTTGTGGTAGGATGCTATTTAAAAAAATCAATTAAATAGGAGCTCACTACTTTTTATCTAATAGTGATATTTGATGCAAAAAGCAACTTTTTTTCAATTCCAATTTGCTAGTAACTGAATCAATTAAAAGACTTATAATTTGTATCATGATGGTGAATAGTGATATCTGCCTATGACTTTCTTGCTGTGATTCAACCATAAAGATTCAGCTGCAGTTAGATTTAAAATTTTTAAATATTTTACCATTCGTAATCCTCAAAATTATGCAATGATATTCAAGGGTAAAAGTTTGATGTCTCCATATTTTACCTGGTTTCTCTTAATTACATCTATATTCAGAAATGTTCAACCATTCTCTGTGTCAGTCTTTACAGTCACCGCATTGTGATGTAAATGTAATTTTTATTTTCGATAAATAAAAGGCTTTTTTTTTTTATCTTGAATGTCTCAAGCATGCCTAATTTAATTCTTTTAGGCCTTGAAAAAATTCACAACTTGACTAAGATGACGAAGATGAATCTACGGGTCGACCTACGAGACGGAAGTGAGCAGGTGTTCGCCAAGTATTCAACATTTGAGGTGTCCAACAGGAACTACAAACTGAGTGTGGGTGGATACAGTGGCACTGCAGGTGAGATGGAAATTCAAAAGCTTTCCTGGTCATACTGGCTCCCAAAACCTGACTGAATGATCTGCATGAAAGCAAACCTATTCAATTTCTCATGTTCCCTGGTTTCAGGTGACTCACTTAGTTACCACAACAACTGCGTCTTCTCCACCAAAGACCGGGATCCGGCACCGTGGATCACCCGCTGTGCCATTTCTTATCAAGGCGGCTGGTGGTACAAAAACTGCCATCAAGCAAATCTGAATGGTCGTTATGGAATTGACTACAAACATCAGGTAGCAACATCAGAAAAATTGTACAGTAAACAGAATATTGCTAACTCTGTGAACGGGACTGAAATATTTATAGGATGTCGCATCAAATATGAATTCACAGGTTCAAATCTAAACAAGACTTTCCATTAATTCAACTAAATATACAAACAAATGTATGGTACTACATGCTAAAAAAGAGCACTGAATGTGAGATGAGCATACTATACTTTTGCATCTGTTACATTGTAGAGACTTATTTGTGCAGCTATAGCTACAGACAAGTTTTCCCTCTTTTTACATGGAAGATTATTTTTTTTTAACAATTTTGCATACAATATGAAATGTAAACAGTTAAATAGGGAAGGTATGATCCATCTGATATTTAGAATTGCAAGGTGGCATGTGACTATTTCTCTGTTTGTGTCCTAGGGTGTGATCTGGAAGTCATGGAAAGGAGAACACCATTCCATCCAGTTTACAGAAATGAAGATGAGACCAGCATCCTTCAGGCCTCCAGCCAGCAGAACAAAGTGAGAAACAGGACGGTGAACTGAAAAAGAAACAGTGTCATCATATGTACACACATATTTTAACAAATGCCTTGCTCTCTTTTGGAAATACAGATATTTTCATGTGTACAAAGCAGGTTATCAGTGTGTAACTGTATATTGTGAAGTTTTTATCTGTTCAGAAACAGTTGATCAAAATTATTAGCTGGTGTCTTAATAAGGAGCCGTTTGTGACCTCAAAATGCTAAAGGTTTCAGAAATGCAAAACCCAAATTTAGTGTTTTAATTGATACAATCTAATGCTTACCCAGATAAAATATTTCCAAACCCTAAAAACTACAAAAGGCTTGGCTGTGAAGTTTCTAAACTTTTCATCTTAATCAAAAAAGAGAAAACAAAAAAAAAAGACAACAACAGAATTCCATGACATAAAAGGATGTAAAAAATATTTAACTGATGAGAGAAATTGATATTAGGAAAGGTGCTTATATGCTTAAAAATATAAAGATGCTTCTCATTAAACCTTTACAGTCACACACAAAAACCAGATAAATCTGACTTTCTGAAGATTAAGGACTTCATCAATACACACAATGCAGTAAGGTTATCTCTCAGCAACTTTTAAAATAGAATGCTCTCTTTATTGTCAAAATAAAGAAACTTCTTGAGAAGCATTAAAAACGTTTTCACAAGTCAATAAAAAAAACAGTCAAAATGTTTTTGAAAGGGGTTTCTTATGCATAACTTGGCATATCCTTTAAAATTTTAAGCTTTTTATACTTTTCCCAGTGTATATAACAGAGCTAATTGAGTATTATAAGCTTTGTAAAAAAAATAAAAACTAAATTATGCCATGGACTGGAAGTGTATCAAAGAGGCTCCACAGAAAGTCTGATAAATTTGTAAAATAAATGCAGTAAAAAGTGAGGAAGGTAAATCGAAAGGTCACAGGTAAATCCAACAAAAAGAATCCACTTAGACCAAACTGAATGGTTTGCATGCTGCTGCAGGTCTGAAGACCTTCAAGTAAATAGCCTAGCTAAAATAGGAATGAGACACATTAATAATAAACTAAGCTGGAATCAGGAGCATTACTGAACTCATTAGCATAATTGATGTAGAAATATGAAGCGAAAAGCTGGTAATTAGAGGAAGTATTGTGCGTTATTTCAAATGGTTGCAGTTCTGTGTTGACAGTTCTGTTCATATACTGTTCTGTTTGCAGCATTTTAAGCTAGTGTATGTTCTTTGGCTCTCTCTCTGTCTTCTGTAAATAAACTTTCTGGTTGCTCAGAGTTCAGTATGTCTGTGCATGTTTTCTTTTCTTTATTTTTTTCCTCTGAACATTTAGATTGTGCTTCTTACGGCACTGAAAATATAAATGTGTGCATCTTTTATTGTTGAAAGCCAATCTGAAAATCTTTTTTCCTTTTTTCAAATTGGATATCAAGCCAGAAACAGGATCTGATTGTCTCTTTATTCTCCTCTGTAACTTTTATCCTCTGATCATCCCTACTTTAAAGCTCAGCAGTGCCCCCTACTGTTCAGTTTTCCTGCTCAGCTGGGCTTCTCAGTGTGTACAGAGAAGGAAGAGAAAAGCACCTGCTGTGGTTCAGCTGCCATGACAGGTGCATCGCTGTCCTCACTGTTTGTCTTTTCTGTTTTACTTTGTCTTTTTGTAAACATATCAGTGTTTTATGTTTGTCTACCTGTGGTGCCTTGTAATAAAATACAACAATAAAATGATTTGAGTTTGAAACTTGTGACATTTGGACCTAAAATATGTTTACATTGTTTTAATAAATATGTGTTTCTTGGTTGGCTTTTTGCACAAAATACTGAAAGTACCTTCACATATTGTGTCACTTGTTGAGGGGGAGACTGTAATAACCTGATTTTATAGATATTAACACCCATAAACTAATGGATCGCCAGCAATTTCAGCATCTCATTTTTGAGTCAATCAGTGTCGTACATTTCAACTTGACAATATTTGCCCACTTTACCTCAGAAAGATTCTCTAACCCTATCGGTATGCGAGTAAATTTCTTGTTCACATCCCTCTTTGGGAGATGCTGCAGATTTTCTGTTAGATTTAGTTCTGGATTCTGCCTGGGACATTCCAGATCTTTCATGAAGTCAGTCTATTGGTGACTTGCTAGTCATGCAAGAAAGAATTTGGAAGCACAAAAGACGGTTTGTTTTTCTTATTGCTGCGTTCTTGGGGAAGTCACACATGTGCATTTTATTATATTTTTTATTGGTCATCCTCTCACTTTTGACATAATGAGTTAAATTTTGTCAAACAAAAACACCAAAGGAAGAGAAGAGCTGGATGTCAAAAGATGAGTGTAAAAGTGTCTTAATCTTTCAGCACATTTCCCAGATGTCCTCTTAAGCACCTTTTGTTTTTTTTAATTGGCCCCCTGTGTAAAGCCCTCTACCCCACCCTTTGACCTGCTCACCAGGCAGCCAATCACAGTGCTTCCTTGTTGCTCTCTGAGCCAGCTGGGCTTCTTGTTTACAGGTGCTTGTCACCTGGGACTGCTGACAGATCGGATGCTGGGAAAGTGGTTGGACAATGCTAAGGTGAAGAGGCAGACCTCAGGTGAGGTGGGTTCATCCCAAAACCACAAAACAGGAGGCTACAAGGACACCTGCAACAGGGAAAGCACTGTGGTCTGCAGTTGAAAGGATAGGGATGAGATTTTTTTTATAAAGCAAGAATGTTTTCAAGATAAAGTGGAAGTTTGGAACCGGAAATCTGGATCTAACACTTTTTGTTACTCCTTGGAGAGACGTTTTTCATGATTAGTACTGAGGGCACATTCAGTGGGAACCAAATAATAATCAAATCTATAAACAAAGGTAAGTTCTCTCTTTTATCTATATACAAGTTCCTCAAGTATTGTTTCAGGTTATTGATAACATGCTGTTTAGTTCGCATAAAAACAATTACTTCATCTAAAAATTTTAGCTGTTTTTCTCTTTGCTCATCAAATAGATTTGTGAAAAATAACATTGAAACATATAAAACAGCTTCCAAATTGTTGTGTGCTTATCAATAGAAACATAGACCTCTGGTTACAGAGAAGACTGCTAATTACCCCCTGCTTTCTCAGAATTCTTAATCATGATGTCTCCAGACGACCAAGCCCTCGAGGACCTTTTGTATGGCAGTGACCTCGGTGACAAGCCGGAGGTGGTACAGCTGGCCGGTGGCCCAACAGCAGTGGAGGAGAACACTGCTTCAGAAAATGTAATTATAATACCCTAAATCATTGAATCATTGAAGCTTTAACAGACTTCAGATGGTTGAAAGCAGAAGAACCTTAAGGTTAGTTTCTGCACAGCGTGGTATTTTATGCTTTAAATATTTTTACGTCTTCTGGCTTTAATATGCGATATTGTGTCTTAACATGTTTTAGAAAAGAAGAATTTATTTCTTGACTTTCCGACAGGCAACATGAGCTTCATGCTAACAAGTACAGCTCACAAGATTGATGTCATTTTTTAAATTGCTAATTTATACTTTAAGTTTTTGTGTCTAAAACATAAAATTTTCACTTTAGCAAAAAACTGCAAGTCATCCTGAAAGCTAATCAAAGCTAAATGCTTGCTTGTTTAATTTAACTTAGGTAATTGCCATGCAAACATTATTCAAATTCACAAAATAAATAAATAAAATTAAAAATGAGAAACTAAATAAAATCTTAATTTAAATCTCAGGATTCTGACAAAGTCCAATTTTCTTTTCAGTAATCTTTTGTAAAAATCCCCTCGCAAACTCTGATTTTTTTGTATTTAGCAAGCACTTGGTTTCTAACATATTAGATGGGTATCTCTAAAAAAAATAACAAAGCAATGTCTGAAGCAGTATTAATTTGAAAAAAAAAGTTTTTTGGTCATTTTTTTAAAGGTATGCATAGCATTGTCAATAACCGATCAAATTATATTTGACACTATTTTTAAGGACTTTATTTTTGCTGCTGAGATCCAAATCTTTGAGACTGGAAGCCCTCTGTGCCATAAACCTAATGTTTAGTTCCCCTCTTTATCTTTAATTTTTGACCATATCAAACATTTTTCAGGTTCCAACAAGTGTGTCCATTCCAGAGCCAATCATATGTGCTGGATGCGGCGAGCAGGTATGTGATCGCTTCTTCCTATTGGCTGCAGAGAGGGTATGGCACAGCATCTGCCTCCGCTGCAGCCAGTGCCACTGTGAGCTACAGACTCACCCTTCCCTCTTCTGGAGAGATGGAAAGATTTACTGCCAGCAGGACTACAGCAGGTATAAGTGATTCTGCATGCTGAACCACTTCACTTCCTAACATCTGCATTGAGTTAACATGTGACTTCAGCTTCTGACATCTGGTTTCCTTCTCTCATCAGAACTTTTGGAGGCGGCCAATGTGCTCGCTGCCTCCAGCCAATCCCACCCACTGATTTGGTCATGAGGTCTGGTGAGCTGACTTTTCATCCCCACTGTTTTTCCTGCCAGGTTAGTTAACCGATTAGCTACTAGTTTAATTACAAATTAACAAATGAATGCATGCTTTTTAAAATTGTATTTTGCAGGAATGTGATGTAAAATTAATGCCAGGAAACCTCTACTGCATGCAGGGCCCAAACCTGTATTGTGAGTCACATTATAATGGTGATGGAGGCAATCTGCCACTGCAAGACCCCTCACAATCACATCTAAAAGAAGGTTGGTGTGTTTGTGAGTGTTTTCAAAAATGACTTGGGATGATAAACAGTTTTGTAGTTGCACGTTAGCTAGTTCCACAATCCCACACTTATTTGCCTTTGCAGGGCAAATAAAGTTGATTCATCCAGTTGTCTTCTGACCAGAACCCAAGTACTTCAAGGCAGCAAGCATTACTAAGCATCATTTTATGCTTCATGCTTCAAGCTTAAAGGAGTAGTGTCATGTAAGCAACTCGCAATATTTTATGAGGTGTCATGTCTAATTTTGCAAATATCTCCAGTAGGGGCAGTAAACAAAGCAACATTGTGTTGAGAGTAATTTTTTGATTTTTGGTTATGGTTAAAACTTTGAAAATTAAAACACAAACAATGATAAATCTCATCACTAAGTTACAATACATGCATATTTGCCAGCATTAACAATTATTGCATTATTAGCCTATCATGAGGTACCTATTAGTGTGGTAATGGTGAGGCCACTAAACAACTATTCACCTTCATCTAACCATTACTTAAGAAAAATACCTAAAATAATTCTTCTTTTGAGGCTTTGCAATATAAGTCAGTCCAGTGAGATCATGTAGCTAAAACATGCAGCTGGATAATAGTCTCAAAGGGGCATGATGTAAAATTCAGTCCAAATGCCATGAGCACATGCACAAAATATCTTTCCATAATTTCCCCTATTCCCAACAACATCTGACTGAGCTCTGAGTCACTGCTCAATCTCTGGCTTTCCAAATGCAAATAGTGCTTCAAATACAAAAGTTGTTGAGTTCTTTCCTCAACATGCAATGGCCTGTAAATTATATGGTTGGCTAAATCTGGCAATCTAAACATGTCACATAATGTAATACCGTCCCTAAAAACACAAGTAAATAAAATTCTGCAAAAAAATATATATTTTAGAAATTAGACAAAGACTAGGGGGTCATCTGGTGGTTATACTTGCAAATTTAATTTGTGCTACAACTAATGTGTTTGATTTTATCATATAACTGTATACAGTATTTCAGGTGTAACAACTTTAACTCTCCCTTCCATGTCAGCATCTCTTGGGTGATTGTGAAGAAAGAAAAATAAAAGTAGATTTAACTGGAGTTAAGCGACTTATAAACTAAGTAATTTCTCTGGGTTGAGTGGAGCTTTTATCTGACATGAGCTGAACCTGAAAATATCAAGTCAAAAACATGGCTTTTAGCTTTTTCAGCACATTGACTTTGTGTCTAAGGATGCTTAAGATATCTAACTAACATCATCACCATGATCATTGTCTGATGTCAGAGACGGGTCAAAACCAGGTGTCCGGTGAAGGGGAGGAGTCTGTCAGCAGTCCAGAGCCACGAGTGGACGACAGAGAGGTGGGTGGGCGGACACACAGACGGACCAAGCGAATCAGGACATGTTTCCGCAGCGAGCAGCTCAGAGCACTTGAGTCGTACTTTGCCCAGAAGCACAACCCTGACGGCAAAGACTGGACTTGCCTCGCTCATAAGACTGGTCTGCCTAAGAGAGTCCTGCAGGTATGCATCACTCAGTCCTCCACCTAATATTACATGAAAATAATGCATTTCCCGTATTTATGGTTCAGTAAAGGTCACAGACATTTAATAATAATTTGAAGTGAACTTTTAGAAAGTATGATAAAAGTATAGTTAAATCTGGAGTTTGTGTTTGTGGCAGGTGATCAGACAGGATTTTAAAGAGGTCAATGGATATGGCTCCATAAAAGCTCAAACAATCTTCCAAAACTGAATTAAACAAGAAAGGTCTTCTTTTAGCGTGATTCAAAATTCATATTCAATAGATGTTTGGATCTTCCAATGATCTGTTATTGAACCTGTTTCGCAGCTGTTTTCAGTCTCTGTTATCATACTCCATACGCTCTCCTTCCTTCCATAATATTCCCTCAGGTGTGGTTTCAGAACGCTCGGGCCAAGCTGAGACGTTCCCTCAACTCTGAAGACTCCCAGGCCAACTCCCCTTCCGCTCCCCCTGGAGCTGTTGCCCTGGCAACCACCCCCGCATCACTTTCTTGCTCTTCACTAGACGAATCGCAGCCTTTCCCCGCCAGCACCATCGACCAGCTGCAGCTGTCCTTGCTCACTGGTTCAGCCGTTGAATCCTCTATAAGCCCAATCCTCAATCAGTCATGCCAGATGTTGCAAAGCCCCAACATTTTTCTGGACTACGATCCCCAGAGTGCATTTGGTTGCATCCCTTCTCTCGAGCCCCTTCGGGAGTTTGAGGTGGAAGAAGGAAGAGTAGAGAGAGAAATTGATGCTGAGACTTTTGGACCAAATTACAGTTAACTGATGGTTCTGCAGTGACAATTTTTTTCTTTTTCCAATCCTAAATGACAGCTAGAGAAACAACTTCAACCTTAACTTAATGTACAAGAAGACAAAGTGGAGTTGACATTTAATAACTGGTTCAGCTCAAAAATGGTTTTGATTGCTTTGTGATTGCTAGATATTAGTATAGTTTAGTTAACTGTGTGAATAAACTGTTGTTTCATTACATTTTCTTCAGTAAAGTTTGGTGTCATTCTCTTCACTGAATCACCACATGGAGGTCATTCAGTAAAATGTCTTTTCATGCAGAACGATTATTTGATTATGAAATGCAGCAACATGCACTCAGAGGGAACATTAACATCCCTGACAGTTTTGTTTTCTTTCAGAACAACTCAGTCATTTTGAGAACAATCCAAAAACTAAATTTTTATCAGTAGTTTGATTCAAATAGTGAATCTCCTCAGCATGGTGGAGAAGGGGGGTACATTTTGTCCTGCTTTGGAGTCACTTGCATGACCCTTACAATCACTGAGTCAGTGATCTTATTCCAGAGTCAGAAACTACGTGATATGCCAGAAGTTAAAGAGTAGGCAGAGATTGGGTCATTCAAGCAATGAAGCTGTGCTGACAAAAATGGAGAGGGAACAAATTTGTATAGAAACAGCTGCTTCAAGTTATTATATGCTAATGATGGCAAAACAAGCTCCTGAATCATTGGGTGTACGCAGCTTTTCAGCAACATTTTCATTCTGGTTATGTTTTTGTTTCATAAATAATGACTCTGTGAAACATGTTTGGCACAAAACTCAGTGCTTTTATTAGCAGCCTGGCTGCATCCAACCCTGTATGTGATTTGTATATTTCAATTACGTGCTCAACTTCCTGGTACCACGGAAACATTTCCTCTGTAACAATGTGGTTTTAGATTTTAAAAAAGGCCTTTTTTTATAATCAGTCTTGAAGCTACCTCCTGATTCACAGTTAAATTAGGCTTGTGGGTCCGCAAATATTTTGGAACATAATTGTTGTTACTTTCATTCAAGCAAAGGCCTCATTTGGTTTGAGGTTTGGATTTGTCACGGGATTACTATGACATTTTTCAGGTATGTTTGTGCTATCCTATCGAAACAATGCTAATTACAAGCACAGACATAAAAGAAATCCTGGAGACTCTCTCTAATCAGAAACATCTTAATTAATCTTTTGCATCCACTTCACCTCTCACCAAACAAGCAGTCATAATTGGCCTCAGTGCTAACCCAAATGTTGCTGAGCTAATAAGCTAAGGTATTTGGTGAAAATGTTAATGCGTCAGAGGGCGGAGCAACCAATGTGTGAACGGAGGAGACAAGTTGGCGGTTTTAAAAAGGTCCGAAGCAACAAATGTTACAGAGACACAAGGTGCCTGACAGGAAACAAGGTAAGAAAGGAGAGCTTATTGTATGTTTTGGAAATTATTTTAGTTTTTTTGTATTAATGTTATACCTTATGGAAAATGTGTATGTCCAGAGAAACTAAGACGTAGAGCCAGAAGACATGAGATTTTAAATGACCAAACCTCAAATTAAGATAAAAATAATTGGTTTCTTTTAAGTTAAGAGTACCTTCTGGAACAAACAGTAGAAACTTAAGTCTCTGTCTGATTAACTATTTAAACCAAATCCAACTTTTATCAGCTCTTTATATTTCTTAAAGAATCTCAGTGGTCTTTAAAGTCTTTATGTGAAGTGGTTTTTTTATTTCGTAAGTGTTAAATATAAGTTAATGTCAATTTTAAATTGAAAGACTGACTAAAATTAATGTTTCCAATTAGACCAGCATCTGCAATCTTTAGTCATTTTTGCTCAGTTCAGCAAAATAAAATTCATCCGTAACAAATGCTACCTGACCTTTTAAAAAAATACAATTTATAACTTTTGATAAACATCAAGTGCAAGAAATGCCATTTTTGAATAACCACAATTGTATTTTTATTTTTAGGTTTTAAAATAAAGAACTTTTACAAAGAGAATTTAAATATATTTTCTTGTGTGGGATGTAAATGTTAGCAGAAAAAAAACTGTTTCCAACCTTATAACAAAAAAGTTTATCTAAAAAATATGGTACGGAAACTTTTAGTCTCATTCTGTTCTGGGAATTCGATGTATTTCCATGAAAATTAGAAAATTATCTAAAACTTCCTTTTTTTATTTAAATTTTTAGAGAGAGGCATTGTTTTACCAGATAATTTTGTTTGTAGTAACAACTATAAACTCTGATTAATGGTGCTTGAAAACATTTAACATTGGCTACATGGCTTTTATATTTATCCAACTCAAAATCAATTAAGGGAAAAAATAATCCAATTTTGTTTTAAGTTTTCTACAATCTAATATTATGCTTTATATTGTTCCCATTTTATGAATGCCCTACATATCTTAACCTAATTGAATATGTTTAAAGCAAATTAAATCTAATAAGGATTTTAAACTCCCTATAACATGACCATTGCTGCTCTTTTTGTCCAGATGAAACTGCCTTTCCATATCAGTGCCTCACAGATAACCCTCCTCTTCCTCAACCTCCTTTGCCCAATCCCACACACAGTTTCCACGCATCCCCCATTTTCTGCTGCTTTCTATCCCAGTCAAGAACTGGAGTCCAGCCTGTATGACCTCAGTGCTCCACTGCAGGACCCCAAAGTCCCTAAAATGTGGTCTGACTGGCTTCAAGACTCTTTGCAAATTCTTCTAGAGCCTGAGGAAGTGGGTGGTGTCTGGGAAGAAGAGCAGCTGCAGAGAGACCAAAGAGGGGACGTTATGGATCTGCCACTCTCCCCATTCGCTGCTGATATCTCTCTAGAGGTCATGAACTATCAGGAGGGAGGAGAAGGCGAAGAAGACTGGAAAAGAAACGACGCTCTTACATCCATGGCCGGAGGGCTTCAAGCCGTCAGCCGAGAGAAAGGAGGATTTGGTTTCCGCTTTGGGAGGAAGAGACGACTGGAAAAGAGAAGGAGGGATGGAGGGATAACTGAAGGAGTTGGAAAACAGAGGAGGACAAGATAAAGCAGAAAGAGAGGTTTCATAACTAAAGTGTGGGGTTAAACAGGATTCCTTTTTTTTAATCTTTACTTTATTGTCAACAGAAAGCAACCAGTAGTGTCTAATGCATTTTACACGGAGAGAAGCTGCAGGAAGCTGCTCTGTGCTTCACTGCCTATAATTGTAAGAAACGAGGCAATAATGGAGATATTTGTTTAATAAATAAACTTTTAACATTACATAATTTACATGCCTTAAAAATTCATGAAATTGCACAAATGAAAACAAACTGTTAAGTTAAATATGTGACTTCCATCAGTTGTATCTGTCTCTCAAGCCTTACACAGAGACATTGTACAGCAGTTCATCGACCCTTTCAAAGGAAAGATGAATGGTACCAGGTGAAAGCAAAAATGATTAATTTCAACCTGTAGTTTTAGCAAAGGTTGTGAATTGATGATAAACCAGAATTAAAATAACTACATATTGTTGCATTCTATACATATCCAGTACATCATGATTCACATCTCATTACAAACAATTAAGCTACTGTTTTACTCACCACCATCATGAATGAGTGCATATCTGCTTGGATAAACCAATTTAAACTTGCTGCACTCACCTCTGGATGGCGCCACTGACTCTAATCATTTTAGTGGATCTCTGCGTGACAAACCTTGCCAGACTTCTTGGAACAGCAATATCATGAAGAATTTTGTAAAGTCAACATTTACCATTTCGAGGGCCGACCATTAAACTCCTCAGAGCCATTACTTTGAGATTTGATTAAGAATAAAAACAGGTTTTAATACCGAAAATGATCAAATGTTACATGTCATACAAATAGAACAGGGCGACATTCACTGTAGACCCCACTCATCTCACCTTAAGAGCACACACCAAGTGAAGCAAATAATCTAGAATATTCTCCTCATTCTCAGTACTCTGTGTGACTGTTGCCAGTTTTATATGTTATGCACTGCTTACTTCTATGTAAGCATGCAGCATCATATACCCATAAAGGACACACAATCATATACCCATAAAAATGTTTGCATGAAGTATGAGACTTATAAAATGCAAAAAAAAAAAATAAATTAAAAATCATATTGAAAAGAAAATGACAGTCGTTATATAGTCTGGATTTCATACCATGAACCCTGTAGACACTTTTCTACATTGATGCAAGAGGTTTAGGTCACATAATGTAGAAAACACAAAAATGTCATAGTTTAGATACATATGTGAAACCTCAATGGCAAGAGATTCATGAATATGCCTAAAATTTGGTAACCTAAAATTTACAGACTTTCTTAGCTTTCTAACATAATTTTAAAGGTGTAAATTAGATAAAAGTCACACCTAAGAACAATTTATTCACATTTTAAATTTTCTTCTCATTTGTATTAATATCTAGATAATATAACTTTTATCCAATTATCTGAAAAAATATTGCAACTGTCTTTCCTGCATTTAAGAATAGAATTTTGAAACCATTCAGCAACTTCTTCAATTTCCTGTTGTTTTCATGGCTACTTCTACAGCATTTTTTCCATGAGTTAACAGGACATTTTTTTGTGCATACGTGATAATATGATATCGCAAAAAAGCTGTATTTTGACTTTTTAGTCTGATTCAATATAAAGAGGACATAGGTCCAACACATCAGAAGGTTCCAGTAATTCGGCTAAAGAGTATTTAAAAGGCAATGAATAGATGGAAAAATAAATAGAAAAACATTTGCCCTTGTCGGTTACCGCAATATCTTATTTGCTTTTCGGTTTTACATTTCCAAAACCGTCGTTACTACTCGCTTTCAGTCAAACCTATAATACTGTAATCTGCCTAGCGACTGACTACGATTTATCTGATTGGCTGAGCATGAAGCGAGACACTGACGCTGGTCGGTTTTATGGGTTTAGCTGTGTTTGCTGTACCTCAACTAGTCAATGCCAGTCCTAAAAGCCTATGAGAGTAGAAAGAGTCATCTAATGAACAAAAGCAGCTCATGCTTACATACTCGAAATTTTAATACTTCACAATTAAAGGAGCAAAACAAAAGCTATCCCACATTACTCCACACGAAGTGTAGGTATTTAATTTTGCATATAATCAAAAGCAAAAACATGAGGATTTATTTGCATTGTCAACTTCGTTGTCATTAAAAATGAATTTGAAGCTCCACAAAATGTTTGAACAAAACAGGAAGTGACTGAGCTGAAAAAACAAAACAAAACAAAAAAAAAACAAGCCTGATGACGGACAAGAAATCCGGAAGAGTATATGTCGCGTTCACGGATGCTTGTAAATTGTAGCACACGGTCTGTTACAGAATAACCAACATTCAATCACAGAAAGCAAGGAAAAACCATCATTATAGAATAGCTCAACAGACATTCACATTTTCATTTCGGAAAGTGCAAAAACTGTTAAGAAGTCATAAAAACACATGATCAAATCAGTTTCCTAAAATATTTTCACCTATTAAAAATGTTAATGCAGTACATTAAAACCGACCAGATTCAACTTTGCAAAGTTTGTAACTTAAAATATTATTTCAAAATTGATATTTTAAGAAAATTTAATGAGGTGCTACCGACTGATATATAGGAGGTTTATGATCAAAATAAATTTAATTGAAACCTGCACACAATCTGCTTTGTGAAAAAGAAAAAAATTCTGAAAAAGGAAACAAATGCCATTTCTTTTTTATAAATATATTGAATTATATTTAAGAAAATGGAATGTGTAACGTTGGTAAAATAAACACATCACAGAGATTAAAAACACCCTTAAAACGGCACTACAAAGAGTAAACACAGCAATAAAAAGAAGATAAAATAGAGTGAAAATCTGATGTCTGTTTCTTCCAGATTATTCCAAATATAACATTACAAAAAACATTAAAAACAAATAACTCATGAATGAAGTTCTTGTACAATTTCAAAACAGTCGATATTTATTTATTTAGACTTTCTAAGGATATTCTAGTTTTAACAAACAAAACAAAAGAAGCTTATTTTAAAATGGTCATGAACTTCAAGAAATTGAAAGACTTCAGTTAAGTTTAGGAAGACCAAAGGAACATAAAAAACTAAAATGTCTAAAGTCCGAGGAACCGTAAAAGCATCTTAACCGAGGAAGAAAGCCCTTCGAACGACAACGAGGCATCCCGGGGAAAAAAATAACAAAATATCCAAAACAAATACATTTCAGCTGAAGATCTTAACCTGATTCTGGCTCGGAATGATTCTTCTATCATTTGCTGTCCTTTTGGGGACAGCAATCACGGTGTACAGCGGTAATATTCTTGTTTTTTTCCTGACATGTTGACGCTGTTGTTAAAAGTGAAACTAAAAACAGATGTGACGTCGTACAGAATAAGTCTTCTGTCGATACATTTTTTGTTATTTACCGACTAACTAGACACGTTTTCTAATATTAAGTAAAGTTCAATTGTTCTGTGCCGACCCAGTTTAAAATAAACCGACAGCAGAACTTTTAAGATGAACGTTGTCGCAGATTATCTGGCGCATATTCGTTAGCACACGAAGCCGCCGAGTTCGTCGTCCCGTCCTTTTATAATCTCTTTCCAACATTCTTAAGATTTTTTTTTTTTCTGGTTCAGCACACCTTTTCACATTGAGGCTTATCAGGCTGAGGTCATTTAGAACCAGTAAATCAAGGGTTTGGCTCAAAGATCAATCTGAAGTATGCGGAAGACACAAGGTTAGAAAACACTGGCTTATACGTCACTTAGGTATGTTAGCTACATGTTCAGGTTATAAAGACAATTTTACCCTCAAGTGCATTTGAAGGACCTTGAATAGACATTAATATCATTTGTAGAATGTGAATAAAGCTGTAAGTCTGGGGGCCAATTTATGTACCTCAATTCACATCGAAATTAGTGGAAAGCTTTGATCCAAAATGACGAGAAGTGTGAGTCTCTGAACAAGGAGCCACTATGATTAGTGGTGAGAATAAATATATGCTTACTGTTTTGTTTGTAAAGGTTCTTAAATTCTGCTTTGAAACAAGAAGATATCCAACAACCCCCTCAACAATGGTTGTGCAGCCAGTTATTTAATTATAGCACTAACAAGAAATGAATTCACTGATAGCAACATACCCACCTCAACACATAACAAAAGGTGTTTTACTAATTAAATACTTTAATGATCTACTGATGAAATAATTTTATCCCAACTAAATGGTTTTATGTATTTAGTAGATTAACATCAACAGGTTAACTTAAAGTCCAAAGGAATCAGTTGTAATTAGCAACTTCATGAAGTTAGGTGGGTTTATGTTTGGGAAATTTTACATAATTTATCAAAACACCTTAAAGTTAAGACAGTTGATACTATGAATTATATTGTGGGATTCAGTTATAAAAGCATGTTCTAGAACTTAGTAACTAGTTTGTGAAAGGGTCATGAGACAAACAACATTGCTTAGATAACTGTGACATGAGGTGTGACTGTAAAACTTCCTCATCAGAACCGCAGACAAAAGCTGGAACAAAGTAAAGAGAAAACTGTAGCATTTCGCATTATAATAAATTATTTTTTCCATAGAAGCATGAGCTACTAAGCCTGCTGCCATAAGCAATTAATTAATTAACCCATCAGTTGTATGATCAATTAAAATTATCTCAATAATTCCAGTTCTGATTACTAGTATTTTATTTGTTTAGAGACATCATAATCCATTTTATTTATGGTTTTAGTTGTATGTGTTTTCTTTATTTCCATTTTCTTTATTGTTTTTGGTTGTTCATTAATTTTGTATATTTAATATACCTTCTAGTTTCAGTGTGTAGTGTTCTTCACAAGCTTCACTGGTCTTTGAGAAGGGGAACTTGCATTATGCTTGGTACTTTAAGTTTTAACACCCTGACCGGTAATATTTCAAAATGATTGTATTAATTCTTGTTATTTTATTTATTTTTTTTTTCTTTAGAAAAGCACTCCCTCACCTACATCTACACAGCTTTCTCCAAGCCAGTGAATTTCCCAGGGCTGCATGAGTTCACTGCCATGGGTTTACTGGACAACCGGATGATTGATTACTATGACAGCGAGAACCAAAAAAAAGTTCCCAAAGAGGACTGGATGGAAAAACATCTTGATCCAGATTACTGGGAGAAAGGCACCCAGTCCAGAAAGAGCAAAGAGCAATGGTTCAAGGTCAACATCGACATATTGATAAAACGAATGAGACAGAATGATACAGGTAGATGGATACATCCTATTCTCAGAATATTTACTTGTCTAAAAACCAAAGAAATATTTTTTTTATTCCTTAGATTTTTATTTTTTTTCTCCTATGCTTTCTTACAGACACCCATATTCTTCAGTGGATGCACGGCTGTGAGGGTGAAACTCAGGATGATGGCTCACTGACGTTTGTCCGTGGGATGGACATGTATAACTATGATGGAAACGACTTTCTGTCTTTTGACGATGACAAACAGGTTTGGGTTGCGCCTATTCGGGCAGCAGTAGAAACCAAGAGGAAGTGGGATGAGGTCCAGGTGCTGAAGGAATACACCAAGGGCTACCTGGAGAAGGAGTGCATGGAATGGATGACCAAGTTTAGAGACTTTGGGAAAGAGCAGCTTTTAAGTGCAAGTATGTATGATGATAGGTAGTTTTTTTTTTGCTTTTTGCAAAAAGAAGTTATTCTTATCATTCTTATTTCAAATGCTCAGTGCCAACAATATGCTTTGTTTAGATTGACTAAAAAATAACTTGCTGATCAAAAATCAATCAAAAAACACAGCAGTATTCACTACAAAAGGTTGTAGATGGCTTTATGAAGTGTACAATTAATGAGTCCATTTGTGTGTTAATGCCCTCACAATTATTTAAAAAAAATGAAACAGTTCTGTCATTTTAAACTAGTATACACACAAATTATCACATGTAAGATGTGTGCTTATAAATATACATATTTTAATATTCAAATGATCTCATGAATAACAGAATACTATTATAAAAAATAAGTGTTTACATTGATCCAATATTATTCACTTAACAACGGACATTTTAACTTTTCTTTCCAGATAAACCTGAAGTGTATCTGTTCACTCGTAAGGCCAAAGTCGAGACGAACACAATTTTGACATGTCTGGCTACGGGCTTCTATCCAAAAGAGATCATTCTGCAGATCAAAAGAAATGGACGTGTCCTGACTAAAGAGGATGGGGTTAAGACCTCTGGAGTTCTCCCAAATGCGGACGACACCTTTCAGAGAAAAGACCATGTGGAGATTCTGAAGTCTGATGCTTCCACCTACACCTGTGAAGTCAGTCATCCTGCCTCTAATATGCGTGTTGAAAAGAAATGGGGTAAATAATCATATTTTTTTACGTTTCTTTTTCAGTTATTAATTTTTTATAATTATGCCGATACAATATACTGCAAATTTATTGTCAATGCAATTGCACAGTCAATGCATATTGCAAAGAGTGTTTCTGTTAAATGTCATTCGTATGCTGAAGAATTTAATGATTAAGAAAGAATTGTTAGTCACTTTAATCTGAGTAGCCAGATTTGTTTTGAAAGAATTTTTAACCTACTTTATCTTTTGACATTCTTCAGACTTTTGAACTTTACTGTTAATTTTGACATTATCACTAAAGACTGATGCAATAATCTGGTCATAGTATATATGTAGATTTGTTTTTCATTTATTTTTGTGATAAAAAGGTAAAACAAATCCATTAAAGAAATGCATTGTCTTGTATAAATTAGGTCTGAGCTTGAATTCAGGTGGTAGCCTTCTTTATCTTATTTATAAAATTGGTTAACTTTGTTTTTTCTTTTAATCATTATATTTGACTATGTCTGGTCAAAGTTGGTTTGCAGCATCAAAGCCACATGCAACTGTCAAAATATAGCCTCAGACATCCAAATCATTCTTAATGTAATTATTTGATGTTGAAATCTTACTTATTTTTGCAGGAAGATTCCACTTATGTGTTCTTTGTAAAGTTGTTCCAGATATTTGTTTTTTACATCTATCACACCGATGTTTAATGTGAATTCAACGTAAAAATAATAGAAAATAATT
Source organism: Alfaro cultratus (assembly GCA_903066825.1). Taxonomy (NCBI): domain Eukaryota; kingdom Metazoa; phylum Chordata; class Actinopteri; order Cyprinodontiformes; family Poeciliidae; genus Alfaro; species Alfaro cultratus. The sequence continues at coordinate 46,091 of CAEFZX010024580.1, forward strand.
TTCTGTTATAGATCACATTTGCAACGAAGATAATCCCAACATCATCATAGGCACTGTAGTATCTTTGCTGCTGTTTGCCATTGGCGGCGGAGTTCTTGCTTATCTGTTGAGGTACAAAAAGATGAGATGCCCACTTGGTAAGTACATCCATACAGTTGAGTTTATAAAAAATACTCTTTGCAGTGGCATTTAAATCTTAGAAAAAATATGTATTAAAATAAGTTTAGTCATTATACCTCTAAATGCATGTATCTCAGTTTGTGCAGGCAGCAGTGAAGCCACCAAAACCCAAAACAATGGTAGGTGTTTGTTTTTCTTTATTTTGTTTTTTTGGCTTAGTTCTTTATATGACATGTAGGCATATTGTGGAAGACCAATGGGGAAAGACTTGAGACAAAAATTATTCTGCAAAACAGGTATCTTTGTGTCTGTTATTATTGTGCTGACTCAAATGATTGCATTATCTCCTTAGCATGGCTCTAGCTGCTGTAAAAGCCTGTTGATCACCTATTTATTTAAGCTGGGTGTGCAGCAGCAGGGCAACACCTAATACAAGCAGGATTGTGGGCCCTGAAGACCAGGATTGGTCACCTCATGTGGTCTAGTGAATGTGGGCACTAGACATTTATGCTAAATGTGATACCGATGTTATTTATACAACCAATCACAGCCCCCTTTATAATCTGGCTAATTGTTTCACAGCTGGTGCAGAAGATGCAAGGATGTGTCAGAAATTTCATCTAAGAGGACAAATACATTTAAATACTCAAAAGAAATGTCATTAAGTACCAGTGTACCTAAGATATAAATTAAGCATAAATCAAGAAAATGTGAACTTATTGCATTGAAATTTATAGGGTACTTTTTAGTGATATTTAGCAATGTGTTATTACCTAGCAAAAATATTTTTAAAGTATGTTATTAAATAAAAAAAATGAAATAATTCACTCTTTATTTCTGGTCATCTCTGTTAACTTTGTGCAGGCTACACTGGTGTCAATGTAATCCAAATCAGTGGTAAGTATTTTCTTATTGTTCTTTTGTATTCTTTAATTAAATTGCATTTAGTTAAAAAATACATACTGCAGTGACAGAGGACAATGTGTTCATTAGTGCCCTAGTTTTTTCTTAATAATCATCATCTAAAATCATTAGTTTTGTATGTCGCTCAACGTTATCTGTAGTTAGTCAGGTTTTCTGGCTGCCACATTTTAATTTTTTGCTTTAAAAGTTTTTGGAACTTACCTGTGTTAATGTGCAAAAAGTTGCTTTATACAAATGCCCCCCAAAAATGTTCTGCATCCATTTATAATTACGTAATTTGTGTGGATAATGTGAAAGTCTAAATCAGACTTTAGAATCCAAAATGTCAATATGAATCAAAGTTACAGTCTATTGTAACTAGCTTTGATTTGAAATCTCTTAAAATTCAACTGAATCCTATCTTAGAGTGGCACGCTGAACTGGGAAAAATAATATATTAAAAGAAGTTTAGCTACCATACGTGTGAATGTGTGCATTTCTGTTTGTGCAGACACCAATGGTACCCACACAAGCCAAAACAATGGTATGTGTTACTTTTTTAATCACTTTGTTTATTTATCTATGCTTCTGCAATAGTGTAGTGTCTGTGTGAGTTGTTTTCCCGAGACATTTATGTTCAACATCATATTGACATAATTTAATCAACCAATCCAATCCCCTCTTTCTAATCTGTGTAGAGATATCAATTCAATGCTTTGAGTGCTAAATAAACCATAACACATTGAATAAATGCCAACTCACCAGTACATTGAAATTTGAAATTTCTTGGAGTGTGAAGCTAATACATTACTAGCAATACATCATTAGCTAGCTAATAATGTATTGCTAGCTAACAATGTATTAGCTAGCAAAATCACATCTCTTGTTTGTGGAAAAACACTTTGGTCTTTCCTGGTTTATAATGATCATTTTGTTCTAGATATCCACCTAATAAACTACTGAACTAAAGTCTTAAACAGTGCTGAAGCATCAATCATACTTTCACAGCTAGCTAATAATGTATAATTTAGATAATTTAATAAAAGAAAAGGAGAAACTGATATAAATGGTGTCAAGAAATCTGAAATCATTTACAAATCAATTACAATTAATGTATTAGCATTTACAATTACAACATGATGCCAGTTCATTATTATTTAATTAAAAAAAGACGTTTGTGAAGCAGTTCAATCTTCTTATCAATAAATCTGTGTGTCTCTGTGCAGGCACCAATGGTCACATGACCCATAACAATGGTAAGTGTTTGTCATTTTGTATTGTTTAATTCAATGGTAATTAGTACCATTAAATATCCTGATAATTCTTTAGACATTCTATAAATCCATTTCAGCTGTCAGCTGTAATGGATTTATTACACAGTGGTTTCAGGTGTTTGCACTGTTGCTGAGTAACAGTGAGGAGTTTGCAGGTTCTCCCCATTCATGTGTGGTTTCTCTGGGTACTCCAGCTTTCTCCCACAGTCCAGAAACACCCATGTTTGGTTAACTGGTTACTGCAAACTGTCTTTAAATGTTAGTTTGCCTCTGGATTGGTGGCCTATCCAGGGTGAACCCCACTTCTCACCCAATGACCGTTGGAGATAGGAACCATTCCCCCTGTAATCCTTAAAGGACGACTGAGTGTAAACAATGCTGGATAGACTAAAATGAAGAACAGAAGTGTTTAAAAAGATTTTAAAGCAATTTGGTCTTCATATACCTTATATGTACATCTCTGTGCAGGTACAGGAGATAACAGCGTGACCGTAAACCTCTTGAGTGAAACTGAAGGTACATTTATTCCCTTTAGTATATTTAATTTCATTTTATTTATATAGCATCATTTCTGAGCATAATTTGAGTACATATTGTAGGTGAAATATCAACGTGTCCATTTGAAATCAACTTGCTTCCAATTCTGGTCAAAAGAATTAAATTCTGGGCAGTTTTTCTGATTGTCATACAGTTCTAAAATCACAATTTGTAAAACCTACAAAAATAAAATTGTCACATTAATTGATATAAATTTCACGAAGCTTTTGATCTAGGTTTTCCTTTGAGGATTATAAAAATGTAAACTCCTTAAAAAGCTGTTGTTGTTGAACAGCCTATTTTCTAGATCATTAATGTTATTTGTCCTACCTATGTTGAAGTCATCAATCATTACAAACTATTTCTTTACAGGAGGCGCTGATGGAGATGGAGACGACAGCAGCCAAGGTTGAATAATACTTATGTCAATACAATAAAGATTAGTTTTTTGTGACACTCTTTCCCATCTGTTTCAAAAATAAATCTATTTCATCTAAATAAGACACCAAAAACAAATAATGCTAGAAAATAAAACAAATTTCATGCTAGAGTTTGTAAGACCCATTTATCTTTTTACCTTTTCAGCATATTCACATAATTATAAATTATTAATTATAAATGCATTTTGCTTTGCACTTGTGTTGTGGAAGAAAAGTCAAACTTTACCAGCCTACCAAAGTCTTGCACCAACATTCTAACTGTTGTTGCATGTTGATCTGCAATTTAATAATAATTAATAAAGTAAAATAAAGGGGAAACTGACACAAATAGTGTCAAGAAGTCTGAAAACTTTTACAAATTAATTACAAAATTGCAAGACCATAGACATTTAAATTTTGCATTTCTTTCAACATTTTCCTCTGTGCTTGCAGAAAGTGGGATTTCATCTAACTCATCGGATGAAAATAGTAAGCACCGCTCAGATCCATATTAAGTATTACAGAAAAGAACTGTACCAGCAATCCTTGATGAGAGAGAATTGCTTGCATATATAGTGAAACAGTTTGGTTTATTGTACATCTGCCTTAGCTTTGTAAGACACAGAAAGATTATGTGAAAGTTTTTACACATACAAGTGAAACCTGAATATTTATCTGACTGCTTGTTTTCAGGCTCCAACAAATCTATTAACATGAAGAACTCTGGAGCTGGTTGTAAGTACTGCACACTGCTGACAGATATAGCATCAGTTATGCTACATGAATTTTAATTTCTGAAACAACAGAAAATCTGCCTGACGTTTCGATTGTGTAAACCAAAAGTCATGTCTCTACCCTGCTCTGATTAGTTTTGAATGCTGAAACTAACCTCTGTTTGGTCTAATTGATTATTCTAATACCGAGTCCATTTAAGAATAGATAATTTCTTGACTTGGCACAGAACTTCATGGTAGAAAAAGAAGCTCACAGTTAGACAGTTAGTATAAATGGGTTTTTTTTCTTTGGAGCATTGAACAGAATCATGTGAAATGTTTGTTGGTATGTTTAAAATAAAAACACCACAGAGTAAGAAGTGGGACAACAAAAAAAAAAGATGGCCACTGTTTTATCTTTATGTCTTGAGTGCAATGTAATTTCAGTTGTTTGTTTTCGTCTCTCTTTTCTCACATTTTCTCAAGAATCTTTTGCTTCCTTCAAATTCTGAAATTTTCACAATTTGCCTTTTGTTTCAATTGCAAATTTTAATGTTTTAGACATACTATTTAAACTAAAAATTGTTAGCTTTAAGTCTGAATGAAGAATTTTCTTTAGATTTTTTATTTTTATTTTTTTGCTTTAATATAGTTTTAGTCAACCAGACTTTGCTTCATGTTGGTCAGTGCTGGACACTTTAACATTTATGAAAACTTCATGTCCCATAGGTTGTCTTAAAGTTGCAACTCTTGTTCCAAGCCATTTGTGTAATCCTTTACCAACACTGACAGTTATCCTGTCTCAAAAGTTCGTGTCCTGTTGTAATATTACTAAACAAATGTAACTAATTAAATCAAACACAATTATAAAAACAGATTTCACGATGGGAATGCACCTAAAATGGCACATTGAAAAGAAATGCTTCAGTTGTTTAGATATAATGCTACATACATTCAAAAACATTGAGCAGTAGTGAGTTTGGTATTTACTGTCTGTGCTTGAATCTTTCTATGTAGGTGAACCAGTCACTGGTGCAAGCACACCTGAAGAGAACAAGCCCCTCATTGGTAGCGGTAAGTTTTCTTTTCATTAAGCTTTATAAATTTAGAGTCGTCATACAGTACTATTCCATAACGCATTCAAAATCCTTTTCTGTCAGAAAGGGGACACTTACGGTTCTTAACACATGTGCTTTCCAAACAAATTTACTTTTCCCTTAAATACACCAGTGGCTAAGTTTCATAAGTTTGCTAAAATTTGAAAGATAAATATTTAGATCCATATTACAAGTGTAAAAATTTCTACAAGAATAATATTTATTTGCAAGGTTTTAACATGTATAACAATGTCAGCTTTTTTCCCACATTCCCTCTGCTTTACAAATGTAAGACCTACATTTCCACTACATAATGGAATTTATAAATATTTCTGTGTTGAACGTTTTAAATGTTTTTTTTATATATATTTAAAGATTCCTCTGCAGACAGTGCTTCTCATCCAAGTAAGTAATTTATTTCTTTGCCAATCCATTTGTGAATCACCTTAGCACTGTGCAGAAAATACAAGTGTCAGGCAGATTAAGATGTTTTTTAGGTTACTGAATTGTTTATTGCTACAAAGTTATACTAACATATATCTTTATTTTTAGGTCTAAATTCTGAGGACTCCTCTGGATCAGGCAAGTCACACCCAATGATTTTCTACACTTTTACATTTTATTTCTATATGAAATTTCTTTTAAATCCCAAAGTGTAAAGCCCAGATTTTCATAGTGTAAATAATGAGAGGGTTTTCAGGACCCACAGTAAGAATTGGTTTTATTTTTTTTATTCAGAGTTGTTTTATCATTACAGATGTTCACTTTTTCCCTG